>JADBJO010006887.1:62500-107500 GCA_016801955.1 Conus betulinus
CCTCTGGCTCTGACAAAGCTGGGAAAGTAATCCCGTCAACAGTTCTTCAGCTTTCCAGCTTTCCAGCGACTCCAAATGCACAATAGTGAAAAGAAGAAGAAAAAGACAATGTGGTATGGTATGTTGAAAACAAACTTTCCACACAAAAAAATAAAATACTACAAGATCCGACATAAGCTCATATTTAGGATTACTGTTTTAGATAACAGCAGAAGCAGCTGACACTTTTGGAAGTGGTTAAGAATATGTGTGTGTGTATGTGTGCGTGCGTGCGTGCGTGCGTGCGTGCGTGCGTGCGTGTGTGTGTGTGTGTGTGTGTGTGTGTTGTGTGTGTGTGTGTGTGTGTGTGTGTGTGTGTGTGTGGTTGTGCGCGTGTTTGTGTGTCCGTACGCAGTTTTTATACGGGGACAGAGAGGAAGAGAGAGAGAGAGAAAGAGAAGTCAGAGAGAGAGAGAGAGAGAGAGAGAGAGAGAGAGAGAGAGAGAGAGAGAGAGAGAGCGGGGGTGGGTGGGGTGGAAGTACCACATATCACGCTTTCTTGTCGTGTCACTGTATTATCTTGGGGACCAGCTAAAGTGACATCGGCGACAAGAATTGCTGCTATCATTATTACGGATGGCTGCGCGCCTCCCTGGAGAAAAAACTCTCTCTCTCTCTCTCTCTCTCTCTCTCTCTCGATTCACGTTCAAGATGGCGACTGCCTAGGACATTGTGTACGACCAGTGTAAACATTTTTGAGTTTACTTATTTGGGGCTGACTTGTGTGTCACTTTGTGCTACAAGTAAGTTTGTGCAGTGTTTCCGATCATGAATGTCAAGCTAAATTTAGAACTGTATAGGGCTAGAATAGAAATGTTGGTCTCCGAACCTGTTTCTTCAAAACAAAGAACTTGTAGGCCATTTTCTGAAGCAAAATCTTTCTCCCACGTGCAATTCGTCGCTTCAATTGATGTGTTAGTTGCATACCTCTCTGTGTGCTGTTTTCCTCGGCAACTGTGTACGTTTTGCACGAGAATGTGTCAACTGCTGTGCATCAGCCAACGGGTACTTTCCCTTTTCAACCTGCTGTTTGTTGTGGAACTTTTTCTTCGCTTTTTTTTTCTCTCTGTGTTGGAGAACCAAATCATGAAGTGTCCGTAGCTCTTTATCTGCCGGGGTACTGTACCGCTGTCCTCACCCTCGTCAACTACCTGTTTGGTCTTAGGAAGATCTGATTGTCTGGTGACGTGCACCAGAACCCTGGGCCCAGAATCCATGGATGAGAAAATGGACCTGATCCTGTAGAAATTTCTATTTTAGAGAATAAGTTAGAAGGACAGTGCGCTGATATTCTGCAGACAGTGAGTTGTCATTGTAATAGTCTGAAGAAAACTGAAGACAGGCAGATGGCAATGGAAGAAACTATCTCACTTTTAGTGCACGAAACACAGGAGACTAAGCAGACAGTGAGCCAAACAGTGAGGATATCGAAGATGTGAAGAGTGAACAGAAGGAGCTACGGGAGACAGTGGCTTGTCTGCAAGAAGAAATCGACACTCTGGAACGCTTCTCCAGGCGAAATAACGTAAAGTTCTTCAAAATCCTTTTTTTTTTTTTTTTTTTTGTGTGTGTGTGTGTGTGTGTGTGTGTCTGTGGCATCAGTTCTCGGAGCAATGGAGCACCTAAGGTGGTGATTTTTTTTTTTTTACTTTTTTTTTCTTCCCTAAGGCCAAAATCCACCTCTTCATTTTTTGGTGCTTCACACTGTCCTCTTCATCTGCAAAAAAAAAAGTGGAAAAAAAAAAAATTTCCACTACTAGTTTTTTTTTTCTTTTTTTTTTTTTTCTTCTTTTCTTCCAATCTTCCGAATCCCTGAGTAAGAAAATGAGGAGCCAGAATCGTGTGCTGATGCCGTTACGTACATTCTACGAACGTACATACCGAGTCCAAGGTGGCCATATGACGTTATAGAACGTGCAGACAGACTAGGAAAGCCCCGAGGTGCCAGTGCTCAACCACACCCCATGATCGTCAAGTTTCAAAGATGGGGGGATCTCATGCGCCTGATGACAAATAAGGACGGGCAAGCAGACATGAAACAAGATCAGCTGACTGTCTCACAGGATTTGAGCCGTAGGCAATCAGCACAGCTGAGTCAACTGAAACAGGAGGGGGAATTGGGGTACTTCCTCAAGGGGAAACTACATGTGAAACCTCAACGTGAAGCCCCACCAACGACCGAATCCTGAGCCGGAGGAGCACCACGCCATTCGGGGGGCATCTCCTGGGCCTGCCACCGCTTGGGATTGCCAGCTAGCTGCCTTCCAGGGAGATACCCCACCCCAGTACCTCCTCCTCCGAATACCACGCTGTCTGTCAACAGAGGGGTTTTCCCCTTCTACTCGCTTTGTAAGACACAGTCAGCGACTCACATCGCGCTTCTAATCTCCCCCACCCCCTCCCCTACCAGAGATAAAGGACAGACATGGAATGAACGGCAATCCAACCTGCGGGACGTATGGGACAGTAAAACACGTGCATCTCGTTCTTCCTCGCGAAACAGAAAGAAATGAAGATTAGGCCAATGTCTGGGTCCACGTTCTTTCATTGACAATGCAAACGCACACGCTCACACGCAAACACGTAACACACGTAACGATGATAAAAATAAAACGTGATTCTCTTTCTTGCATTTCATGGAATGTTGATGGGCTTATTTCTAAATTAACAGATCCAGACTTATTAATTAAATGATGCTCTCAGCCCACTGCAGCTAAATCCAGAACATCTACTCTGGAAACTAAACCTCCCAAAGAGACAGACAGACCCACTGCCTGCCTTCTCTTCATCCTCTCAATCTGCCCATCTGCAGGATCCTGAAGTCTGACTGGCACATAGTAGAAAATCATAAACCTGCCTTTGAGACCAAACCAATGATCACTTTCAAACGTGACAAAACCTCAACGACCTACTGGTGCGCTCTAAGCTGAACAAAATATCCACACCTAAGCTACGAGGTACTTTCCCCTGCTCAAAACCCAACTGCAAAATCTGCTCTCTCACCAAACCAGACGCCATCTTACATGGCCCCACGGGCTCTTTCACTATTAAACGCACTTTCTCCTGCCAGAGCCACAACATTGTGTATGCCATCCACTGTCAGCTGTGCGGTAAGATCTATGTAGGTGAGACATCTCGCACACTTGAGACGCGCATCTCTGAACACTGGCCGACATCCGCCACCATCGGCCCAAACCAGTCGCTCTACACTTCAACCATGCCCAACACAACATCAACCATGTCAAAGTCTTGGCACTTTGGCAATCGAAGAGTGACAGCTTGGAACGCCTTATGCAGGAATCTTATCTCATTGCCAAACTGGGCACCGTCCATCCTCATGGCATCAACGTCCAAAAGTAGTATGTACCATTCCACCTCTGCAGCTCCAATCTGAAATATCCTCCACCTACACCCACCCACACTACCCTACCTCCACTGTTTACCTCAGACATAGGTTGCAGCTATCATCTTTTCCCTTTTCCTACATTCTCTGAGTCTCTCCATTTGCTACGTCAATCGACTTTACCCCTCCTCCCTCCCCTGCCCTAGTAATGATGTGTGTAGGGGTGTTGGTAGGTATGGCGGTTGCTGGGGGTGGAGGTGGGGGTAACCAATGAATAAGGCTGACATTACTAATGGACACACACACACACACACACACACACACACACACACACACACACACACACACAATAAATAGAATGCTAGAAGCTCCTTTATCGTTGGTCGTTTCCTTTTCTTTCCTGGCGCCTTTATTTCCGCTAGTGTTACTGCACTTACCATCGCTACTATCATTATTATCATCATTCTAGTACTGTCTGCTGTTGTTCACTGAGCATTTCAGCTCCTTTCCACCTAATATCATCCTACCTATATTACTTAAAACCTTTATTACTGTATCACTATCATCATATCATTACCTTTACTGTTATCTTCATCAACATCATTACATCACTACATTTAATTTCCAACAACACTGATGTCATTGTTATTACCGTCATTGTCATTTTTACCTTTATTGTTGCCCCCCCCCCCCCCCCCCCCCCCCCCCCCCAGTCAGTATATAAACCCATCCCCTTCATCCCTGCACCTTCATACCATCAACACCTTAAAGTTACATGTACCAACCCACCACTTCAGTCTCAGCCCACAATATCTTTCCACTAAACACACATAATACCCTCTCTCCCACTATTTACCTTACACATAACTTATAGCTATCTTCCTTTCCCTTCTCACCACACCCTCTCTATTTCTCACATCAGTCTATTGTTTTATTCAGATACTTGTCCACTCCATTTCCTTCACTTCATTTGGTTTTCTTTTCTCTTATTTTCATTCACTATTTCTTCAACATGAACTCCTGTTCCATCTTCCCTCTTTCCTGTGCATATGTTGTGGAAATGTTGATAACTATACGCACCCCCCCCCCCCCCCCCCCCTCACACACACACACATATCCACACACACACAACACACACACACACACACGCACACGCAAGCACACACGCGCGCACACGCGCGCGCACGCACGCACGCGCGCGCACACACACACACGCACGCGCGCGCGCGCGCACGCACAAACGCGCACATTTATTTATTTATTTGATTATTATAAAAATGTATTTTCTAAATATAATTCTGTATTGTGTTTTTATTACCTTAACCTTCACTATCGTTGTTAGTAGTACCATTCAGTAATTATATTGCTAGTATTGAATCTAGATAAAACTAAAATTACTGTTTTCAGAAAAAGGGGTCATTTGTCTAAAACTGAATGTTGGTACTACAAAGGGAAAGAAGTGGAAGTAGTTAATAGCTACAAATATCTTGGTTTTACTCTTAGCATTAGAATGGGTTTTTGATATTGCATTAGACGAATACGTTAGACGAGCAAAAAGCAAAGTCGCAGAAATTTTCAAAACAATGTGGGGCTTAGGAAACATGGATTTGTCAATATTTTAAAAACTTTTTGATTCACAAATAAAGCCAATGTTATTGTACGCAGGGGAGCTCTGGGGATTAACTAAATTTCACTCGATTGAATCAGTTCATTTGTTTGCATGTAGCGCTTGTTAGGTGTTAGTTGCAAAAGTCCAAATACAATGATACATGGAGAAACAGGCCGATACTCTGTATATTGATACTGCTCTAAAGCCAATAAAATATTGATTTAAACTCCAAAGTATGTCTATTTTTCCTAAACAGGCACATCTCATGATCTTGAATAAAATCCCCGAATGTACCCATGGTTACTCTAATTGTCATAACTGGTCTATTTCTATTAAAACATGTCTTTGATACTCTTGTTTTTCAGATGTTTGGATCAGTGGAGGGGTTTGGAATGAAACTATTTTTCTTAAAGAATTAAAGCAGAGAATGATCGATTGTTACATGCAAGATTGTCATTCAAAAACTTTCCCAAAGTGAACGGTTTAGTACATATATGTCTTTCAAATCATCCTTCCAATCAAAAAATTACTTGTCAGCTATCACTATTAGTAAATTTCGTTTATGCTTAACTAGATTAAGACTTGGAATATGTGATCCAGCAACTTACAGAGCAGCTTGGTGTTGCAATGATTGCAAGAAATATTGAATTATAAACAAAGCTTGCTCTTATGTCTCAGATTGTAGAAAAATAGGGGGTGATAAGCCTTCATATCCGCAGTAGTAGATGATTCTGCCTAACTGACAGTATGTGCTTTGTTTATAATTCAATATTTCTTTAAATGTTCGCGCGCACACCCCCCCCCCCCCCCCAGACACACACACACGCGCACAAATTCGCGCGCGCGCGCGCACACACACACACACACACACAGACATATTCGTACACACACACACACACGCGCGCGCGCGCGTATACATGCACGGACACACGCAGAGACACAAAAACACACACACAAGCGTGCGCGCGCAAGCGCACATATACATTCACATACATGCGCGCGCGCGCACGCACGCGCGCGCACACACACACACACACACACACACACACACACACACACACACACACACACACACACACACACACACACGCACACACCACGCACGCACGCGCACACTTGCACGCACGCAAATAAGCACGCATGCCCTCACACACACACACACACACACACACACACACACACACACACACACACACACACACACACACACACTCACTCACTCACTCACTCTCTCACTCACACTCACACACACACACACACACACACACACACACACACACACACACACACACACACACACACACAATGATATGCAGAAATACAAACAGATGCAACTTCCATCAAAAGGAGTTAAAAAACAATCATATATTGTTTTTGCTTTCAGTTCTGAAACATGACAGTGAATGAACCCGAACAATAATATTTTGCACACAATTCAGCAGATGGGAAAGCAAGAATTACACAGAGAAAGACGGACGAATAATGGACAGACAGATGTACAACAATGGCAGAGAGGTGGGGGGGGATGGAGGGATGAAGGAGGAGATAGTATATCCTGCTGATTCCATTTTTGTTCCAGGGTGGACAAAAAATACGGTGAATGTTGCCTTTTGCCCCCAGCCGTCAGACGACAGCAAATGAAGCATACCAAAGAAATATGGAATATTTCCACGGTGGAGGAAAGAGTGAGAGAGAGAGATTAGGTAGCTGGCAGTGGTGTGGCTGGAGCATGGAAAAAGATGGTGGACGAGAGAGAGAGAGAGAGAGAGAGAGAGAGAGAGAGAGAGAGAGAGAGAGAGAGATGTTGCAATTTTTCACTTTCCTCGCCCACCCTTCTTTCTCCTGCTCCCATGCACATCTCTCTCTCTCTCTCTCTCTCTCTCTCTCTCTCTCTCTCTCTCTCTCTCTCTCTCTCTCTCTCTCCTCTCCCACACCACACACATACACAAGACATACACGGACGCGCACGCGCGCGCGCGCGCGCGCGCACACACACACACACACACACACACACACATACACACATATACACACACACACACATACGCATGCCCTTTTTCCCCTTTATTACCTATACTTCCTCTCAACCCTACTCCCACCCGTAGTGTTCCATTCTGCCCTACTATCTCTCTCTCTCTCTCTCTCTCTCTCTCTCTCTCTCTCTCTCTCTCTCTCTCTCTCTCTCTCTCTCTCTCTCTCTCTTACGATCTCAGTATCATGCCCCTCACAAATGACCAGTAACTGTCACTCACCAGATTTTCCCTCCCTTTGAACCTCCCACCCTCCTCCCACTCCTCCCAGGTCCACTTTTAATCAACAGTAAAATTTATAAAAATAGTGTGAAATTTTGATTTTATTCGATAGTATGGTACAATTTTACTCGATAGTATGATTACATTGTGCAAATACGTCTGCAGCTCTCCTGTCCCATGAGGAAGTCCCTTTCGGGACCAAAAGATTGGACATAATTTTTTTTAAGGCTAAGGAGACAACCAAGCGGTTTCAGAGTCTCCGGTTTTTGTTTGTTTGTTTATTTCAATTTCTTAAATCGTCTGGCGACAGCAAGAGAACAGGCCTGTCAGCAGTCAGAGAGTGGTGCTGTCTGGAGTTTGAAGGTTTACACGTGCACATACACACACACACGCACGCACGCGCACACACACACACACACACACACACACACACACACACACACACACACACACACACACACATACACACACACGCACGCACGCACGCACGCGTGTACGCGCACCACACGCGCGCGCGCGCGCACACACACACACACACACACACACACACACACACACAACCATGCGTGCGCGCGCGCGCGCGCGCACACACACACACACACACACACACACACACACACACACACACACACACACACACACACACACATTGGAAATGGGTCTTCATCAGTATTATTTCCAATCTTATTTAATACCCAAATTGCAGATATAACTAAAGGCTAATCCAAAGACATAGTTTTAGTACAGTTTGCTGATGACATATGTCTGTGGATGAAAGTCACAAAATCTAATGCTTTTTAACTCTAGACATGACCCAGACATCGACAAACATCCACAATTTACCATGAATGGGTCGGTCTTTTTTTTTTATTGAACAATTTTTCATTTTTAACAAGACACATACAAAGCACAAATATGCACATATCCATAGAAAAAATGACAATGGAAGTAAAGGTGAAAGTTAAGTAAAGGTATCTATTCTAAAAATACCATAGGACACAGCACTTTGATAATCAAACATAGATTCAACAATACTGGTAATAAGAGTACTTAGCGACTAGTAGCGGATGAATCAGTAAATGCTATCACCATTCCTATCAGCAAGGTTGATTCATAGCACTAGTTTGCATAAGCATTATATTGACGGAAGGAATTATGTATAGTAATTCCAATAGTTATAACCTTAGAAAGAAATAGAGACATTGATACATGAGACATTCACCTTGTCGTTCTTTCTAATAATGATACCAAATGACCTCTATAATGAACACACACACACACACACACACACACACACACACACGCGCGCGCGCGCGTGCGCGCGCGCACACACACACAGACACATGTATATAAGCATTACATAAACACTGCCAAGTGGTGTAAGGAGAGCAGTGCGAATCTAAAGTGGCATGGGTCATTGGAACAGGAGAGGGATAACATTACATTGTAAAGCACTCAAATTCCTTTACCAAAATATATAAAACAGTCCAGTCACACAATTGCAAAATAATATGAGAAAAGGTAAGTTATCCATTTCCACATATGTAGATGCTTACACATCACAAAGGAAGCTAATTGTCCTATACTATGATTAAGAAAAGCCAAATATTTTTCATGTTTGAATCTGTGTCCTAATACTGTGAGAAAGACATGTAGGTCAGGAGGGGAATTTTGTGATTTGCATTTGTAAATGTAAAACTTGGCAAAGAGCAGAACAAAATCAATAGCTTTATCTGTTTTCACATGCTGTTTGGTACCAAATAAAATCAACTCTTTGTCAATAATGAAGTTGTCACAGTGCTGGCATTTTTTTTTTAATAGACTTTGCAGATTTCTCCAGAACCTCTGTACAATAATGCAGTCAAAAAGCATATGATCAATGGTCTGCTCATCATCTTCACAGAAGTTACAGATAGGGGATTCAATATTTTTACACAGAAATAAATACCTCTGTGTTGGGAGCAATCTGTGCAAAAGCCTGCATTGAAACCATCTAAGCTGCACATCTGTAGAAGCCTTATAGCAATGGGAGAAGATGATTTTCCAATAAGGTTTTCAAAAAGATTATTCCATTTATGGATAGCTGTTGGGGGGGCATTGTTTCCATTTAGAATGTTGTGAACAAATTTGTTACCTCTTTTAATATAAAACCAGGCTTTTGGGTCTCGGGGCTTGTATCTAGAAGTTAAAGATATCTGGAGTTTTTGAAAATAGGTACGAACTGCATTTAAAATGCAGAAAATTGGTATTTATACCTTGATATTTTTGCAAGAATTCTTGGTATGTCATCCAATTGCCATTTTCATTCAACAGTTGTTTCACAAAGAAAATACCATAATCACTCCATTCTTGTACAAAAATCACCCTTCCGTCCCTCAAAATATTGATATTGTAATGAATACATTCAACCATAAAATCATGCACAGAGATGGGACAGCATCTGGAACATAATTTCTTATAGTGCTTCATAAAATCTTTCCAGAATGGGTTGTTAATAACATTCATAACAACATTTGAAAATTCTACCCCAAGATTACCTATAATGCCCAGGTTAGGGTACATATTAATGGTAAACTCCCTCCAATCAGACTCACACATTAATCTTCTCAACCAACTTATTTTCATTGCAGAGATAAAATTTCTAACATTCAACATTCTGAGTCCCCCCTCGCAGTACTGTTTTTGAACAACAGATTTTTTTATTTTACTTCTCTTACCATTCCATAAAAAATGTGTACAATTCCTTTTCTAATGCATCAATAAAATTCTCTGGAGGGTCTGGTAAATTAATTAATAGATGGACAATTTTACTAAACGCTAAAGTTTTAATTACTATAATTTTACCAAAGGGGTGATATTTCTTTCTTTCCAAAGAATGGGTCGGTCTGTTAAATTCATAGGAGTATATTTAACTTTAAAACTTTCATGGAACCAACATATTGAATACAATTGGAATAAAGCAAGAAAAAGTTTAAACTTTCTAAGATCATAAGCAAACAAGAATGGAGACAAGATAAAGGGAGTTTAACACCCCTATCTTCTGCTCTTGTGCGGTCTAGATTGATTTATGCTCAAAAAGTCTTCTTCAGCGCTCCACAGCATCTACTGCAGTAATACAAAGTATGGACTGCAAAGCATATAAACTTGCTCTTGGGGTTCACACACACACACACACACACACACACACACACACACACACACACACACACACACATGTACGTAAGTAACACTGGGACTTACAATGAAACTGGAATTTTACCTTGAACAAGTATCGAAAAGTGTCCTTCTCAAAATGATTTTAAAAGAACTTTTCACAAAATATTTCGGTACAAATGAAGTATCTCTAAATTCAGAGACAGATTTTGCTTTAAAAAAAAAAAAAAAGCATAAGACATAAAATCAACAAAATCTTTTCATTCATACGCACCTACTCTTCTAAAAAAAAAAAAAATCATTAACCACAGTGAAATGGCTGTCCACCCGTCCTTTCTACCCATTCCCAAAATGGGAACGGACCAAATCAAATGATAACACACTATGCAGAACTGAACGAAAACGATTCACCATATCTTTTACCAAATTATGTAAATTTAGAAAAACAGTACAAGGATCATCTTCAAATCTTTACAGATGGCTCAGTTTTAGATGACCATAGGACAGGAACAGCTTTTACAATACCAAAATTAAAAGTGGAGAAATAATATCTTGGCAAACACTTTTCAATTTTACTGCAGAATTAGTTGCTATTCTAATGTCCCCTAGAGGATGTTTTGAATTCTTCCATAAAAATTGTCAACTTTTAGTGTGTAATGATTCAGTCAGTCCTTTCTGCCTTATAGTCTTAAAATCCAAAAATCCGTTGTGAGACTATTACGTATATTAGTTAAGTGACACATCTCATATTGATACAACCAAATCCTGACATCCACCGCAAGACTCAGCTGAGGTAAGGTGATGTTGCTTACATCCAGCCGACCGCAAAGGGCCATATCTAAGACTCGATTCGACAAATTTGAAAATCAGATATCTATAGAGGTAGTAGCTTTAACTTCACTTTAACTTTCACTTCGAACCAACTACAGCAAAAATGTTACAAGTATGTGTGGGGAAACTCTTAGTGTACATCACCTATTACTAGACTGTCCAAGAGCAAAGAACACAGTGCACAAGTCTGGTACTAATATTTCACATGATAGAACGAGTCCACGAACGTTGCCTAAAATGTCAACTGATTACGCTTTTCTTTGTTTGTTATGCCCACATCTCACACACACACACACACACACACACACACACACACACACACACACACACAGCAAGCGCGCGCACACACACACACACACACACACACACACACACACACACACACACACACACACACACACACACACACACGAGCACGAAAGGCATGCATGGACGCCATCGACATGCATTTACATTACATTACAACCTCTAAGTGTTTTGCCCAACAGCCTATTGCTTTTTCGCTCGTATTGTATCTATTCAGATGTCTGCCACCACTTCAACAGACGTCCTTTCCTTTTTCTCTATCCCCCCTCCCTAACCCGACATCCTCCCCACTTCCTTGTAATTCCCCTAACCTCAGCAATAATTTTTTTTTTTGTTTGTTTTTATTTCATTCAGTATTAGCCTAGCGCCTTTCCTGATCTCTTAATTCCATTTCTTCATTCTTCTTCATGCTTTCCTTTCTCACTTTTTCCATCCATTCACGTTTCAGTCAGCAAAATACTGCTGGACAGGAGGAGCAGAATTTGGCGTGCAGTCCAGCTGCACAGAGAAGGCCTTCATGTTCAAGCTTTAGTGGATTCTTTTTGTACTCCCAGTTCTTATAGAACAGGGAGTACTTTAGAATGGGAACGAACAAATGGTGTGTGTGTGTGTGTGTGTGTGTGTGTGTGTGTGTGTATGTGTGTGTGTCCGTGTGTCTGGGTGTCCGTGGTCAAAATGTGTTCCACTCGCTCCAAACAAAACTACTGGGACAATCTTTCTGAAAATTTATAGGTAAGTTCATTATGGGTCACGGATGATGCCCGATGTTTTAGTTTACCGTTTCAGCCGTTACTAACGGCTGTAACGGCCTGTAACGCTTGTTCTTCTTTATGGAAATATCTCCGAAAGTACTTGGCCGATCTTTGTGAAAATTAGCAGGTATGTTTATTGTGGGTCACGGATGATGCCCGATGTTTTAGTTTACCCCGTTATAGTCGTTACTAACGGCTGTAACGGTTTTTCTTCTTTATAGAATATCTCAAAAAGTACTTGACCGATCTTTCTGAACATTTGTAGGTATGTTCATTATGGGTCACGGATGATGCCCGATGTTTTATTTTACCTGCAACGCTTTTTCTTCTTTATGGAATATCTCTGAAAGTACTTGGCCGATCTTTGTAAAAATTAGCAGGTATGTTAATTAGGGGTCTTGATTTATGCCCGATGTTTTAGTTTACCCCGTTACAGCCGTTACTAACGGCTGTAACGGCCTGTAACGGTTTTTCTTCTTTATAGAATATCTCAGAATGTACTTGGCCGATCTTTATGAAAATTAGCAGGTATGTTCATTATGGGTCACAGATGATGCCCGATGTTTAGTTTACCCCGTTATATCCGTTACTAACGGCTGTAACGGCCTGTAACGGTTTTGCTTCTTTATGAATATCTCTGAAAGTACTTGGCCAATCTTTGTGAAAATTAGCAGGTATGTTCATTATGGGTCTTGATTTATGCCCGATGTTTTAGTTTACCCCGTTACAGCCGTTACTAACGGCTGTAACGGCCTGTAACAGTTTTTTCTTCTTTATAGAATATCTCAGAATGTACTTGGCCGATCTTTATGAAAATTAGCAGGTATGTTCATTATGGGTCACAGATGATGCCCGATGTTTAGTTTACCCCGTTATATCCGTTACTAACGGCTGTAATGGCCTGTAACGGTTTTGCTTCTTTATGGAATATCTCAGAAAGTACTTGGCCGATCTTTGTGAAAATTAGCAGGTGTGTTCATTATGGGTCACGGATGATGCCCGATGGTTTAATTTACCCCGTTATAGCCGTTACTAACGGCTGTAACGGCCTGTTTTTTTTTTTTTTTTCTTTTCTTTTCTTTATGGAATATGTCCGAAAGTACTTGGCCGATCTTTGTGAAAATTAGCAGGTATGTTCATGATGGGTCACGGATGATGCCCGATGTTTTAGTTTACCCCATTATAGCAATTACTACGGCTATAACGGCCCATAACGGTTTTTCTTCTGTATCGAATATCTCAGAAAATACATGGCCGATCTTTCTTCTGAAAATTTGTAGGTATGTTCATTATGGGTCACGGATGATGCTCGATGTTTTTGTTTACGGTTAAAGCCGTTGCTAACGGCTGTAACGGCCTGTAACGGTTTTTTAATGGAATATCTCAGAAAGTACATGGACGATATTTCAGAAAATTTGTACGTATGTTCATTACGGGTCACGAATGATGCCTGATGTTTAACTTTACGTTTATAGCCGTTACTAATGGCCCATAATGGGTTTCTTCTTTATGGAAATTCTCAGAAAGTTCTTCGCCGATCTTTCTGAAAATGTGTAGCTATGTTCATTATGCATCACGAATAATGCCCGATGTTTTAGTTTACCGTTATACCGTTACTAACGGCTGTAACAGCCTGTAACGGTTTTTCTTCTTCGTGGAATATCTCAGAATGTACTTGGCCGATCTTTGTGAAAATTAGCAGGTATGCTAATTATGGGTCACGGATGATGCCCGATGTTTTAGTTTACCTTTATAGCTATTACTAATGGCTGTAACGGCCTGTAACGGGTTTTGTTTTCTCTATGGGATATTTCAGATAGTACTTGGCTGATTTTTGTGAAAATTAGCAGGTATGTTCACTATGGGTCACGGATGATGCCCGATGTTTTAGTTTATCGTTATACCGTTACTAACAGCTGTAACGGCCTGTAACGCTTTTTTTTCTTCTTTATGGAATATCTCCGAAAGTACTTGGCCGATCTTTGTGAAAATTAGCAGGTATGTTCATTATGGGTTAAAGATGATGACCGATGTTTTAGTTTACCCCATTATAGCCGTTACTAACGGCTATAACGGCCCATAACGGTTTTTCTTCTTTATGGAATATCTCAGAAAGTACATGGGCGATCTTTCTGAAAAATTGTAGGTATGTTCATTATGGGTCACGGATGATGCCCGATGTTTCGATTTACCGTTATAGCCGTTACTAACGGCTGTAACGGCCTGTAACGGTTTTTATTCTTCATGGAATATCTCAGAGAGTACATGGCCGATATTTCTGAAAATGTGTCGGTATGTTCATTATGGGTCACGGATTATGCCGATGTTTAACTTTACCATTATAGCCGTTACTAATGGCCCATAATGGTTTTCTTCTTTATGGAGAATCTCAGAAAGTTCTTGGCCGATCGTTCTTTGTAAGTATGTTCATTATAGGTCACAGATGATGGCCGATGTTTACCAGAATATCCATTACTAACGGTTACGCCAGCCCAAGACGGTTTTTTTTCTCTCTATGGAATATCTCACGCGTATTCAGGATAAACTGGGAGTACGTTTATATACTTTGCATCTTGTTTCCTCTTCATTGTCTCACTCTTTCGGGTGTGCTGTTGCTGTTCATATTGCTTCTACAGCTGCTGTATTCTATTCTCTTGTTCACTTCTTCCTGGTGTTCTCTTTTTCTTACTTTTTCTGTTTACTTCATTTTCGTCGTCTTCTTTTCTCTCCTTTCGTGTTCTTTTCTTTGGTATCTCTTCTGCTATTCTGTATATTCTTTTCTTCTTTTTCTTCTTTTCTATCGTTTTATGATTTTTATCCTCCTTCCTCATCTTTTTTTCTGGTTTTTCCATCTTTTTCCTCTTTTCTTTTCCTTCCTCTTCCACTTTCTTCTACTTCTTTTTTTTCTTCCTTTCTTTCAATCTTTCTTTCTTTTTTGTACTCCCAGTTCTTATAGAACAGGGAGTACTTTAGAATGGGAACAAAGAAATGTTTTCTTTGTGTCTGTGTGTCCGTGTGTCTGTGTGTCCATGGTCAAAATGTGTTCCACTCGCTAAAGGCAAAACTACTGGGCCAATCTTTCTGAAAATGTGTAGGTATGTTCAATATGAGTCACGAAAAATGCCTGATGTTTTAGTTTACCGTTAGCTGTTTAAATGATTACCGACCAGTTGCCCTCACATCTGTTGCAATGAAATGTCTTGAAAGAATTGTCCTCGGTTATGTTTTAAAAGATACTACACAGTACCAAGACCCGTTTCAGTTCGCATACAGAACAGATCAACAGATGATGTCACACTCACACTTCTCCATCATGCTTTTTCACACCTCGAAAAACCTGCCTCCTTCGTACGCATTTCTCTTTATTGATTTCTCATCAACATTCAACACCATACAACCACATCTGATGGCAAAGAAACTCATTAACGTAAATGTGGGTAACAAAGCTCATTCTTTGGATATTGATTTTCTTACACAGAGGACACAGTCTGTTCGATATCAAAGTGTTGTTTCGTCTTCCAGGGTCATTTTCAACTGGCGCACCCCAGGGTACTGTTTTATCACCAGTGCTTTTTACTCTGTACACAAATGATTGTTCAGGAAGTGATTCAACTTTGTACATTAAATATTCAGAGATGACTCAGCACTTGTGGATCTTTCCAACTCTGATTCTGTTTACTTCAAGGAGGTTCAAAGATTTGTTGACTGGTGCGATCATAACTATCTTGATCTGAATGTAACAAAAACGAAAGAAATGTTGATTGATTTTAGAAAGAATCCAAAAGCTGTACCACCACTTTTTATCAAAGGTGCTGAAGTAGAACGTGTTGAATCATACAAATATTTAGGAACTTTTATAGATAATAAGCTGAATTTTAAATCCCATGTTGAGTATGTTCACAAAAAATGTCAAAACCAGATTATATTGTCTTCGCAAGCTGCGATCATTTCATGTGAATACTGACATTCTTCGGACATTTTATTCATGCTTCTTGGAATCTGTTGTTCTAACTTTCTCATTTATGTGTTGGTATGGTGGGTTGACTGTGAAGAGCAGAAATGTGCTTGAGAAAGTGGTGAACGTGGGAGGAAAAATCGTTGGTGAGACAAAAAAGTCTGAGTGAGCTATACAGGTGCCGTGTTGTTTGTAAAGCGAAGAAGATTACGTGTGACCAGACCCACGTTCTTGCAAATCAGTATGACCTTCTTCAGTCAGGACGAAGATATCGATCGGTTAAATGCAGAAGTGTCAGATTTAAACAAAGTTTTATTCCCCTGTCCATTGATTTCATGAACCGAGAAGATGTTTAATTGAAATTCAAATTCCTCTATATGAATGTATGTCATATGTGCGAAAATGGGTAATGTGGCTAAATTATTGTTTATTTGCTGTGAATGTGTGTGACCACAAAATTAATTTCTCAAATTGAGATAATAAAGTTTTTACTTGACTTGACTTGACTTGATATCCGTTACTTAGGGCTGTAACGTTTTTTTCTTCTTTATGGAATATCTGCGAAAGTACTTGGCCGATCTTTGTGAAAATTTGTAGGTATATTCATTATGGGTCACGGATGATGCCCGATGTTTTAGTTTACCCCTATATATCCGTTACTAACGGCTGTAACTGCCTTAACGGTTTTCCTTCTTTATTGAATATCTCAGAAAGTACTTGGCCGATCTTTCTGAATATTTGTAGGTACGTTCATTATGGGTCACGAATAATGCCCTATGTTTTAGTTTACCGTTACAGCCGTTACTAACGGCTGTGACGGCCTGTAACGGTTTTTCTTCTTCATGGAATATCTGAGAAAGTACTCGACCGTCTTTGTGAAAATTAGCAGCTATGTTCATTATTGGTCACGGATGATGCAGGATGTTTTAGTTTACCGTTATAGCCGTTACAAGTGGCTGTAACGGCCTGTAACGGTTTTTCTTCTTTATGGAATATCTCAGAATGTACCTGGCCGATCTTTCCCAAAATTAGCAGGTATGTTTACTATGGATTACGGATGATGCCCGATTTTTTAGTTTACCGTTATAGCCGTTACTAACGGCATTAACGTTTAATGGACCTGGAAAAAAGTAATGTTGGTACATGATTAGAGCAGGTTTCCTTTCAGAGTTGTGGCCCTGGTAGACAACATGTATTGAAGATTGGTGGATTTTTTAACGAATTATTAAAACTGAATCAGAGACAAGGTTGTTTCAACTATGCTTTTGTTTTGTCATCTGTGTCCCGATTTCTATGAGTTACTATATGTACTGGGTCACGCTGTTCGCTGAATTCTGTTAACTTCATGCCGATTATTTAGACTTCCAGTTTCCTCGTCCAGCAGCTGTGATCTCCAATCGCGTGTGTTGTGTGGCACAAGCTGATCCACCCTTTACTAAATGGAAATAGGGATGTAATCGAGGTTATTAGTTTTGAAGTATCTTAAAAGTTATCAGCACTTGATTTTATATACAATCAGTTATTGTTGTATGAGTGAAACGAGGAAAACGAGCAGTATTTTTTACATAAAAGGTATCAGTCGAGAGAACGCATGCGCGCCCTCAACCAAAAATTTGTAAAAAGAAAAAAAAAGTTCCTGTTATTTTCTTTCGCGATCCAATTGATCAGTTTCTTGTGGAAGACGGGACGTTCATGTTACGACTGTGTTTCTGAGCATTGCTTGCCACCTGCAAGGGGCAAATGACCAGTGAAGTCAGCATTTTCCCTTTTGGTACCAGAATCGACATAGTGTCGTAGCACTTGTATAAAACAGTAACTGTATTGACAGCATAGGTCTGTTCAAATTCATACCACTGTGAACAGATCTCTGCACGTATGGCTTCGCAGATTATGGGCTCACATGCAAGAAGGGAGGGAATTCCGGGTCAGTAGTTGGGAGTCCCACACACGAATGCTTTCCCCTGTCCCTCACCAAAAGATGCTCCACAGCAATGTAAATGCAAGGCGCTGGGTGATAACCGGTGTACAGTATGGTTTATATGCACTGCAGCAAAGAGGTTATGTACACATTCTACAGAATAATTCTCTCCAATGTGTAAACTAAAGTATGGAATGCAGCACAATTTAAAACAAAACAACACAACACAATGTAACGTTCTGCGTACATTCTGCCTCTGTTACGTGTAGGTCTTATTACAAACGCTACACCTAACATAGACAGATGAATTCCATGCTTTTTGTGTAATAGGACCTATGAATTTCATGCTTTTTGTGTAATAGGATCTATGAATTGGATGCTTTTTGTGTTAGCTGTCAGACACTTTACCTCTGCTACATCCTTCAAGTTCAAGGTGAAGCCCCCCCCTACTATCTCCTTTCCTCTTCCCTTCCTATGTTTACAATGCTACAGAAATCACTGTTAAATACATTCCGATTCTTCCTCTTTTACAGTTGAAGTAGTGGCTCATATTGCAAGGGGTCTTTGTAAATGTAGGTGTCAGTTTTTGTGTCTGATCTGTTTCTTTTCTTCAATTCAAACAATTGCATATCCATATATTCACGCGTGTATGCATGCATGTCTGTATTATGCATACTACGCAGAACGTGTGTTGATACAAATGTGTATGTAGTTTGATATCTCGTGTCTGAGTGCATGAACTCAATTCACTGTATAAATGAAGAGCATTATTATCATTGTTGTTGCTATTGTCGTTGTTGTAGGGTAACATGTGTTTACCCCCACTGCCACCACCACAACCACCAATGGGCTGGCCCTGACTGTCCGAGGGACCACCTAAGCAGTGGGATTTAAAAAGACTATTAAAAAGCTGCGACATCGGATCCACCAATCTGGAAAAAAAATTAGCTGCTTTGGAATAAGTGGTATGCGATGTGGTTTTAAAGAGGCACTTAATTGTTAATCTGATCGGTTTAAACGTAGCTTGCTTGTTTGTTTCGGAGATTACGGGGGTTGGTCGCTTTCTTTTGTCTTGTTCGTTTGTTGATTTTTTAAAGAAAAAAGTCTCACGTCTATTTTCTTATTTTTTATATCTATCTATCTATCTATCTATCTATCTATCTATCTATCTATCTATCTATCTATCTGTGTGAGTGTGAGTGTGTGTCTGTGCGCGCCGCGCGCATGTGTGTGTGTGTGTGTGTGTGTGTGGTTTTGTCCGTGCGCATGTGGTTGATTCATCCCTTCAAAAAAATTGTTTTTTTTTTGTTATGCGGCAACCAATGATGGAATCACACAGCAGTGTGTAATCCAGCCTGTGTCAACTGGTAGTGCGCGGGGGGGTGGTGGTGACCTCGTTACCGCGCGGGATAAAAAGTGCAAAGTTGCGTTAACTGTGCCTGTTTTGCATCAAGCTTGCTGGCGACACAAGATGTGTAAAATGAAAAAATTTTTTTCCCGTGCAAGAGCAGTCTCTCAAGTGAGTTTTTTATGCCCCTTCTTTTGGCTGTTTAAGCGCGGGGTTGGTTACTGTCAGCCCTTTTCTCACCATGCCACCACGAAGAAAACTTAGCACCTTTGACAAAACCAGGGCGATTGCGTGGATACAAGATGGCATTGCAAAGGCTGAAGTGGCGCGACGACTTGGTGTGCATCATTCAGTTATTGTTAGACTGAATGAATCAGCGTTTTAGGGCGACCAACAGCGTTGAAGAGAGGCCACGGTCAGGTCGGCCTAGGCAGACTACTCCCAGAGAAGATCGTTTCATCGAGAGGCAGGCCCTATTGCAGCGGGATACCACTTCCACCAGCATCCAAAGGCAGCTTCGTATGGCAAATAACACCATCCTCAGCCGTCAAGCCATACGAAACCGTCTTCACCACTTCGGCCTCAGATCACGTCGCCCAGCTGTTCGACCACGACTGCTAGCAGCCCAGGCTGGCTCGCCGAGCTTTCTGCCATCGTCATGTGAGATGGAACCAACAAACAACTGGTCCCAGGTCCTCTTTTCAGATGAGTCGCGGTTTAGTCTTGAACACAATGACGGCCGAACTAGAGTTTTTGGAGGCGTGTTGGTGAACGTTACATTGATGCAGCTGTTCGCCAGACCAGGGCCTTGGGGGGGGGAGGATCTGTTATGGTATGGGGTGCCTTCAGCCTCCACCACAAGACACCACTCTACCATATTGATGGAAACCTCACAGGCATCCGCTATCGGGATGAAATCCTGGCGCCTTTCGTTGTTCCGACCATGCAACGGATAGGACCCATGGCAGTCTTCCAAGACGACAATGCTCGGCCACATAGGGCCCGGGTGGCCGAAAACTTCATTGTGCAGGCCGGCATCAACAGGATGATCTTCCCGGCGTATAGTCCCGACCTCAATCCCATCGAGCATATGTGGGATGAGTTGGGGAGACGTGTGAAGGAGAACCATCCACCTCCCAGAGACCGCCAGGATCTCTTCCAAATGCTGCAACTGGAATGGCAGAGAATCCCTCAGAGGGTCATCAGAACACTGGTCAACTCGATGAGGAGTCGCTGCGTGGAATGTCTCGCCAATGGCGGTGGCCCACACCCACTATTGAAATGATTTTGTGAACTGAACAGATTTTGCGAACTTTGATTTCGACCCATCCTCTGTTTAATTGTCTGTAAATCAACAACCGTTCATTCGATCCCAATGAAATTCAATGTACGTTGGAACAAGATAATGAATTAAATCTGTTCCCAATTTCAAAATCGTGGCTTTTATATTTCACACACACACACACACACACACACACACATGCTCACGCGCCCAAGCAAACAGGCACGCCAGCACGCACACATACACGCGCGCACAGAGAGAGAGAGAGAGAGAGAGAGAGAGAGAGAGAGAGAGAGAGGCAGACAGACAGACGTTCGATTGCGGATTTTCTTTTATCGTTGGTGTCCGGCGACGATTGAAATTTTGTGAACAAACCCACAAAATACAATATAAGAAACCCAGTTATATAGAGAGAGAGAGAGAGAGAGAGAGAGAGAGAGAGAGAGAGATACTGGAGCCTAGGGCTTTCATTTTCATAAACAAAACGGAACGATCATACCAATCCTGGTGTAAATGACGTCAAACTTTGTGCTTGAGAGAAAGAGATGTGAATCGTTCTTCAGTAACCGCGCTTTTAGATAAAAGATAAAGGAAAAGTAGGGGATAGTAGTTTCGCTTCGTTTAAAGATGTGGAGTGGGTAGGATCAGCATCTTAGCCTTTCGCTAGCTGGAGTTCTATTTCTGACATTGACGGCTCTCCTCATTTCCCTTTATCATCTAAAATAGTACCCAGATACTTATATTCACTTAAACGTTCTACTATGGTATGTCGAAAAACCAAAGTGGAACGTGTAAGTGAATGTAAGTATTTGGGTACTATCTTAGATTTTAATGCAACTACTCAATTTATCTACAAAAAAAAAATGTCAATCTAGAATATACTGTCTTCAGAAACTTCGGTCTATTGCAGTTAAAAAAGATATCTTAAATATGTTTTATCGTTGTTTTGAAGAATCAGTGCTGTCTTTTGACAATTATGCTGGTTTGAAAATCTTAGCGTGAAAAAACAAAAACATTTTAAAGAGAATGGTGAATACATGTGGAAAGATTATTGGCAAAAAAACAAGAACAGTTAGATAAATTGTATGAATATGTCGTGTCACACAAAAAAGCTGTGAACATTGCTGCCGACTGTTCTCATGTTCTTTCAACTACAAAAAACACTACGATGTTCTACCATCTGAACGAAAATTCCAAATTCCAAAATTCAAAACAAATAGAACAAAAGACAGTTTCGTTCCCAATTCCATCAAACTCCTGAATCAAAACTGAACTTTCAATAAGATCTGGTTCAGAAAGCATGTTTGTATATATGTATGTATGTATATATATATATATATATATATATATATATATATATGTGTGTGTGTGTGTGTGTGTGTGTGTGTGTGTGTGTGTGTGTGTGTGTGTGTGATTTGTGAATTGTTAAATATAGATCCATAGACATGTTTTTTATGGGCCACTCGTAATTTCTCTTTGGCGATAATAAAGTGTTCTTGACTTGACTTGGTCTGTGTCTGCCGTCAGTTCAGGGGCTGACTTCCGTTTAAAGCACACATAGTGATTCGTTTACAAGCTACGTGCAGGCACTGTAGAAGAAAACTCGTGGAGAGCGTGGCAGCAGAGAGTCCTCAGAAGAGAAGCCCCCTTCAAGCGAGTGTTTCGGCCCTTATCTCCTGACCCTTTTTTTTTTTTTTTCCCATCTTGGGATGAGCCATGACTGGGATTCGAACCCATGCCCTTCTGGACATGCTCATTTCCACTTAATGACTCGCGCACTAACCACTGAGCCACAGGGACACCTGATATTTGTAGGAAAGTTAAGCCTTATGAAGTTCACTTTTGTTCCTCCTTGACCAGATCCAACTTGAACACCTCTCTGCCGCTTCTGCCATTGCTTTCAGGGCTTTGGTTTTTTCCCTCCCTGCAACTGAGAGCTGTTTCATGAGGCTGTATGCAGACGTTCCCACAAACCCCCTAGCTCCAATTTCTGCAGTGAGGACTTTGACCTGATAGCCTTCTCTCCTCAGGCTGTTTGCCAGATCATACTTTACTTTTCAGTCTTGTAGATCTGAGCTGCCTCCATTCTGTTCTCATATGGCACCGTGAGCTCGATCATGATCAGCTGCTTGGTTGACTGAGAGTGTAATACTATGTCTGGTCTCATGCCACTCTTGCTGATAATCTCTGGGGTGACTATTCCCATTCTGGGAGGTCTGCTGTGCACTCCCAGTCATCTGCCCCGTCCAGCAGACTCTGCCTGCATGTTCCGAGTGTGGCACTGTTGTTCTTGGCCATGATTCGCTGCCTCCTGCCGTGAAGAATGTTGCGGGTGCTTTTGGAGTCCTGATTTCCCCCTTTTGTGGTGTTGGTACTAGCCCAGACTACTTGTACAATCTCTTTGAGCACTTGGTTGTGCCTCCATGTGTACTTCCTTGAGCCAGGGCTACTTTACATGAGCTTAGGACATGCTCCACTGTTTGTTTTTCATGGCAAAGGGGGCATGAAGGATCGTCTGTTTTTCCCCACTTCACCAGGTTTGCATTTGAAGGCAGAAGGTCATATGCAGATCTGAGAATGAAGCTGATCCTGAGAGGGGCCATGTGCCAAATGTCATTCCAAGTGAGACTTCTTTGGAGTGCATTCTCCCACGTTGTCCATTGCCCTTGCTGGCTCTGCTGGACTGCTTTTTGGAGTCTTTGTTGGTCTTCTTTTTTTCTCATCTCCTGAATCATCATGTCTCTTTTGGCTTTTCCTTTGGCCTTTGACCACCATTCAGTTTTGGTCCCCCCCCAGTCCTTGTCTGTTGGTCTGTGTGTGTCCTGTTATTTCTCTGATCTTGAGACTTTCTTTTGCAGAATCCATCGCCTCTTGAACTTTCCATTTTCTGCCTGTCTGTCTTCAGCTGGGGCTTGATTGCTTCAACCACCTTGTCTCCTGAGTCCTCCAGCATGCTTTGAAGTCTGATCTTCCCTGCTTTATATTCCTCCAGGATGGATTTCAGTGGTAGTTTCAGCTTTGCTTGGCGACAGTATAGCGCTATGTCAGTCAGACAGGGTGGGACACCAAGCCATTTCCTTGTGAACTTGTTGATTTTGGATTCCATTGCCTCCACTATGCTGGTGCAGATGTCGTATATCATCAGAGGCCATAGGAGCTTTGGTATCAGCATGAACTGCAGGACACACCAGACCTTGTATTTGCCAGGGAGCCCACACTGGTCAATGGTCTCCAAGCCTTCTTCCGACATCTGTGTTTGTTTTTTTTTGCTCTTTGTGTGTCTTTCAGCGTATCATCATACCATCTTCCAAGGCTCTTGACTGGCTCTTCTGTTACTGTTGGAATGGTCTGGTTGGCAACACTGAAGACCACAGATTCGGCCACTTTTCCTTTCCTCAGTGAGAGACTCCGTGATTTCTTTGGCTTGAACTTCATTCTGGATGAGGCAACTATGTCGTCCAGCCTCTCCAGCACGTGACGTGTCTCGTCTTCTCTGGATGAAATCACTGTAGTGTCATCCATGAAGGCCTTGAGAGGGGGCATCTTGTATCCATCGCCAAGGTCTGTTTGTCTTGCGTTGCTTGTTGCTGCTTTCAAGATGACTTCCATTGCCAACACGAACAGTATTGGGGAAATTGCACAGCCCATTGCAATGCCCACTTCCAAGTTGATCCAATCTGTTGTGTACTCCTTGGTAGAGAACCGCATTGAGAAGCCATTGAAGTACTTCTTGAGCATGTCGCGGATGTTCTTTGGCACATGGTACATCTTAAGAGCCAACTGTATCATCTCATGGGGTACAGATCCATATGCGTTTGCCAGGTCGAGCCACACTACGTCCAGGTCTCTCTTTTCTGTTTTTGCTCTTTGGATTGCGTCCCAGATCATTGTGGCGTGTTCTACACAGCCAGCCACGCCTGGAATGCCACCTTTCTGGACTGACACATCCAAGTACTTGTTTTCCATGAGGTACTTGGTCAGCCTTGCTGCCATGACAGAGAAGAAGATTTTCCCTTCGACGTTCAGTAGTGATATTGGCCTGAACTGGCTGATGTCACTTGAGTTTTGCTCTTTGGGGATGTACACACCATCTGCCGTCATCCACTGGCCGCTGATCTTCTGATTTTTCTCCAAGCTGATCGCAGCAGCCTGTGGAGCCACTCCAGCACCTTGGGACATTCTTGTACAGCTGGTAAGGTATTCCGTTTGGCCCTGGTGATGATTTGGCTCTGGCTTTGTCGACCACCTTCTTGATTTCCGTCAACGTTGGAGGCTTGTCATTGAACTGTTCCTCAGGTTGGTTGGCCACACCAGACCTTGAATGTCGAGTGGTGCTTTGCTCTGTGAGTCAGAGTATGTTTTTCTCAGATGCTGCTCAAGAACTCCTTTGTCCACACTTAGGGTCCCAGATTTTGGCTGCTCAAACAGAGTTCTGGCAAACTGGAAGGGGTCTCTGAAGAAACGCTCTTGTGTCTTCTTTTTTTTTGCTTTCCTCTTCCTCGCAGATTCCGCTTTGCTGAGGGCGCTGTGTTTTGCTTTCAGGTCTTCCCAGAGTTTTTCCAAGCCTTGTTTTTCAGCTGGCAGAGCAGTCTTCATTTGCTTCTTTAGGTTTTTCTTTTGGACCCTGATCTTGTCCATCTCTTCTTGGCGTCTGGATTTCTTTGGAGGTGTTTTCTCTTTGGGTAGTTTTGCTCCATAGGCGTCTCTACATGTGGGCATACACAATGTCCCCATATGTGGCTAGTTTGTGTTCCAGGGTGCTTTTCCCTATCAGTGCATCGAGTCTTTGGACGATTTTTGCATCCAGTTTCTCCCAATCTTCAGTCTCGTTTGCTCGTGGCAGGTTGAGTTTCAGGCGCCTGGCATCGAGGGCCTGTGCAAATTCCTCATCCGAACCAACAGCGTGGATGTCCTTGGCACTGTGGTTTAAATCCTGGCCTTGGTCTTCCGACGTCTTATCTGCTGATGCAGTGCGCTGCTGCTCATTCAGATGAGTCTTCACACATCCCATCTTTGTTCTGTGGATCTTCATGCCACGGGTGGTAGCGAAACGCTTTCCACAGACACATGGATATTCCATTTGGTCCATGTTCGTCGTCCGTTTGGGATTTGCAGTCGTGATTGGTTGAGCACCGATGGATTCATCATCTCTCCCCTTTCGGTGAATCCTGGGAGCATCTTTTCCTTTTGATTTTAGTAGCCACATGTTGAAGGCAAGTGGGGCCAGCCCCACAGAGCCCTTGGTTCTGGTCTTTCCCAGTGTCCTCCGGTCTTTCCCGGGACGTCCTCCGGCCTATTCCCGGAAGTCAATGGTTTACCCATGCATCAGTAGAAAGAAACTCGTGGAGAGCGTGGCAGCAGAGAGTCCTCAGAAGAGAAGCCCCCTTCAAGGGGGTGTTTCGGCCCTTATCTCCTGACACTCTAGGGGGGTTGGGCCACACCCGGTTCATGACTCCGGATGTCCCTCTGCTGCCCCTTTTTTTTTTTCCTCATCTTGGGATGAGCCATGACTGGGATTCGAACCCATGCCCTTCTGGACATGCTCATTTCCACTTAATGACTCGCGCACTAACCACTGAGCCACAGGAACGCCCTGATATTTGTAGGAAAGTTAAGCCTTATGAAGTTCACTTTTGTTCCTCCTTGACCAGATCCAACTTGAACACCTCTCTGCCGCTTCTGCCATTGCTTTCAGGGCTTTGGTTTTAGTTGTTTTAGGCACTAGTTCTACCTCTATGAACAGTTGATCACACAGAAGCTGGCATACGTGATTGTCTTAGAAGGCAGCCTGTCTGGCAGAACATTGTTCTCGGCCGGAAATGGTTAGTGACCTGTGTGAGCGAACAGGACTCCGACAAAGGCGAACAGTAGGAAAGCGTCGCTAGACACTGATCCTGTTTCCTCTGTATTTTGGCTCTGCCAGAAGACAACACTTTTCTTCTTGCTGGTTCCTGGATCGCCACTGGAATGAATCACTTCAATGCGAACGAAAAATTAATGATATAACAATGATAACATTAATAATGAAACAACAACAACAATAACAAGAACACTAATGACAATATCAATAACAAGAACAATGAAACTGATAATAAAAATGATAATTAATAGTTGTGATGATGATAATGATGACAATAATGATACCTCCACACTCGGCGATAATTAATTCCAGGCCGGACTCAGGGGCCTCACCGTTTTTGTTTTTGTTTTTGTTTTTCGCCTCGTTTTTTTTGGTTTTTTTTGTTGTTTTTTTTTAAACTTATTTACGTCATCTTGTATGTAATTTTACGTTGACCACACAGTTTACGTTGACGTCACAATTAATAATAATGATAGTAGTAGTAGTAGTAGTAGTAGTAGCAGCAGCAGTAGTAGTAGTAATAGTAGTAGTAGTAGAAGTAGTAGTAGTGGTAGTTATGATGATGATGATGATAACAATTCTACTACCACTACTGCTACTATTATTGCTGCTGCTGCTGCTGCAACTGCTACTACTACATCTACTACTACTACTACTACTGCTACTACTGCTACTACTACTACTACTACTACTACTACTACTAACAACAACAACAACAACAACAGCAGCAGCAGTAATTATGATAATGATGATAACAACATCAACAGCTACAGCAACAAAAAGAACAGCAATTATAATAATGATGATAACAACACCAACAACATCAGCAGTAGCAGCAGCAACAACAACAACAACAACAACAAACAATGATATAATAATAATAATGCTAACAATGATGATGATGATGACTATGATAATGACAATGGTAATGATGATGATGATGATGATCATGATCATGATCATGATCATGATCATGATGATAGTAATCATTACCACAACCATCATCATCTTCATCATGAAAAAATATCATAACAATAATAACAACAACAATAACAACAATGATAAAAAGATGATAATAATGACGATGATGATGATGATGGTGATGAGGAGGAGGAGGAGGAGGAGGAAGCTTATGATAAGATGAGATGACATTATTATTATTACGTCTTTTAATATCGGTGATGCCGGTAGTATACTCATAAAAAGTGACAAAGATGAGGACAGTAATTGTGACAATGATAGTGACAAAACTGACGGAATGAGAGAGAGGGGTTAGATGATAGTTATATAGTATGGTTATAGTAGCAATAGTGATAATGATGATGTTGATGATGATGATGATGATGATGATGATGATGATGATGATGATGATGATGACAATGGTAATGATGATGATGATGATCATGATCATGATCATGATCATGATCATGATGATAGTAATCATTACCACAACCATCATCATCTTCATCATGAAAATAATCATAACAATAATAACAACAACAATAACAACAATGATAAAAAGATGATAATAATGACGATGATGATGATGATGGTGATGATGATGAGGAGGAGGAGGAGGAAGCTTATGATAAGATGAGATGACATTATTATTATTATTACGTCTTTTAATATCGGTGATGCCGGTAGTATACTCATAAAAAAGTGACAAAGATGAGGACAGTAATTGTGACAATGATAGTGACAAAACTGACGGAATGAGAGAGAGGGGTTAGATGATAGTTATATAGTATGGTTATAGTAGCAATAGTGATAATGATGATGTTGATGATGATGATGATGATGATGATGATGATGATGATGATGATGATGATGATGATGATCATCATCATCATCATCATCATCATCATCATCATCATCATCATCATAAGTAGACGTTAGTAAGTAAAGTTGCTTATAATGAAGATTAACAACAACAACACCAACAACAGTCATCATCATCAAGATCATAATCATAATAATCATGACGATGATGATGATGATGATGATGATGATGCTACTGCGACTACTTCTACTACTACTACTATGACGACGACGATGACGACTACTACACTACTACTACTACTACTGCTACTACTACTACTACTACTGGTCAGACTCTCGCTCGCGCAACCAGTCAGACATGACAAAAGAGGGTTCCCCTTTTTCATTAACAACTAAACTTTTTACACTATAACCATACATTTTTTAAAATCAAAAATACATCAACGAAGTTTGAAAAATACATTTTTTTCTTTCAAATTTGTACCCACAGTGCCACACAAAATGAACTGTCTGGTCCTCACAGACCTATAACTGTGGTTTCCCAAATTCCTGTCTCTGCAACGTCTGGTCGACTTCCAATACAAACAACAAACTGTGCAAACTGTGCCTGTGCCGCTCTAAACACAAAGACTACAGCCCTTCGGGGGGGTGGGGGTGGGGTATGAAAGAAGAAGAATACTTACCTTCTTTTTCTCACCTTTCATTTGCTTCATTATGACTTGGTTGATGGTTTTCTCTTTACTATTACCATATTACTAAATTTACAAGACACCTCCTGTGTCTGTGACCAAAAATGTGTGAGGCATGAGTTTATGCAGAGCCTCGCTGTAACAACAGTGCCGTCACCTGCTCTCTCTCTCTCTCTCTCTCTCTCTCTCTCTCTCTCTCTCTCTCTCTCTCTCTCTCTCACACACACACACACACACACACACACACACACACACACAAAGAAAAAAAGAGACCGGTAGAAAGAAGAGATCATTTTGGCCCTGAGTAAACTGAGAAATCGTAAAGCTGCTAGTCGAGATTGCGTCACTGGTGAAATTATGAAAAAAAATGCATGAAAATCCGATTTGGTAACGAATGTTTTCACAAAATTTATCATTACTCTGTTTGATAAGGGTGTGTTTCCTGAAAGTTGGGCCGAATCTATTGTTCTACCATTATATATGAAAAAAAAACATGACGTTAACAACCAGACAATTACAGAGGAATCTCATTGTGCAACTTCGGCAGTAACTTATACAGTGCTATCATTAACTTAAGACTTCAGGAATGAGTCGAAGAGAAATAATTACAGGCGCGTATTTCACGCTGGATTTGAAAAAATTATTCCACTACAGATTACATGTTTTGTTTGATGGCCTATTATTCAAATACAGTCTTGTCTGAATCAAAAACTATATGTAGATTTTGCTGATTTTGAAAAAGCATTCGACTCTGTGAACAGATGCGTATTGTGGCCAATTTTGATTAAGCATGGAATCCGAGGTAAATTATATAAATGTATCTTGAGCAAGTATAACTCCTTGAAAGCGAGAGTGAGATGCGGATCATCTCTAACAAACTACAAACTGTACATTGAGAGTTAAACCAGGGGATGTGTATAGTTCCATTCTTTTTCATATTTGTTAATGAATTAACTTTAGAAGTGATATTTAACGGTAAGCTAAGTTTGTGAACGATGGGTCGGAGATTTTTATCCTCCTCTTAGCTGACGACTTTATAATAATGTCAGAAACGGTAGTTGGCCTCAAAAACCAATTAACACTTCAGAAAGAGTTCCTGCATCACTTCAATTGAAAGTAAACTGGCAAAAAGTAATATCATGGTGTTTAGGATAGGTGGACATCTTGCTGCACGAGAAAAATGGATGTACAATGCAATGACTATGCCAGTGGTGAATGTTTATAATTACACGGGAATTTTTTTTTTTTCAACACGTTTAAGTTTCGATTTTGCTTGCAAAGATCTTTATAAGTATTCTATTTGTATTCGAAATAAATTGCGTATGCTCAATAAGAAGTCTCTTACACTGTTTTTAAAGTTGTTTGATTCTCAAATTCAATCCATGATACAATACGGAGCTGAGTTATGGGATCTCGATTCCGCTTCGATATAAATTGAAAAGATTCATTTAAATGCACTGAAAAAGGTTTCTCGGTGTTTGAATACAAACGCCAAATGATTTGCTTTATGGGGAGACCAATAGGTATCCAATTCGTTTATTTTCCGTAGTAAGGTGCATTCATTACTGGCAAAAGATAACCCGGATGACACCTAATAGACTACAACATAAAGCATATAAAATGTTAATACAGCTAGATAACAGGGGTGAGAATAATTGGGCCTCTAAAGTGAGGTTGAAAATGTACGAATTTGGTTTTGGCTTTGTGTGGGAGAATCAAAGTGTAGACGACATAAATAGTTCTTAACGTATGTTCTGGCAAAGGGTAATTGACTGTAACTGGCAGAGAGAATTCTCATATTGAGAAGAGTCGCCGATTCGATGTTTATAGAGCATTAAATCCTGCACACTGTATTCCAAAGCACTTGTCAATGCAAATTAACACACATATCAAATATATTGTCACTAAATTTAGATTTGGTGTATCGGATATCGTTATCGGCCTTTAAAAGATCGTAATTAATTTCACATGTCCGCTCTGTCATGAAGATAATGAAAAATGAAGCTCATTTTGTTCTGTCTTGCCCTGGACTACAAGTTGTTAGACAGCAAATAATCCCACTGAAGTATCTAAGAATACCTTGTTTCTTCAAATTCATTACGTTTATGGCATCATCACATGAAAAAAAAAAACCTAGTAACAGTATGCTTTGAATTTGTATAAAGCTTTCAGAATGTGAAATGATGTGTAAAGATAGCAAATGATGTGTTAAGCTAGTTAAATGAGTTTGCACTGCTGAATTACGCGGTTTGTGATTTATGTAGCCCCTTCTAAGGGGCTATGGCCTTTAGAGAATAAACGTCTGCATCTGCATCTCTCTCTCTCTCTCTCTCTCTCTCTCTCTCTCTGCTTCAACGACTCATCATATTAGTAACGACTCTCCTTAGCTCTCTGTTCCACCGCTCGGCATGTATGCATGCTGCAGGATTTTCTTGAACAGGTGAGCGCAGGCAAAAGACTCTCAAATCCTTCTCTTTTATCGATAGCCTGTTCAAGCATTGAGTAAGACTCCGGTCTTTCCCCTTTCTTCGATAGCCTGCACAAGCAATCTATGATTTCCATCGACACACTTCCCTAATAAATAAACTTCCCACACCACCAGGAACTTGGGTACAATTTCTGACACTGCTGCTACTACTACTACTACTACTACTACTACTGATGATGATGATGATGATGATGATGATGATGAATATTTACAAAGTGTGATATCTTGTACCGGCAACTGCGCTGCCCACTCACCGAACACACACACACACACACACACACACACACACACACACACACACACACACACAAACGACCTTTTTAACCACCACTGCCATCACCATCACCCGACCCATGGCAACGCAGAGCTTATAACAATTTAAGAGAATACTTGTCGGAACAGAAATGTCTTAAGACTGTTTTCCTCCATTCAGTTCTGACTATGATGTTGTGCATAATATATGGCAGTGACTTCCTTACACGTAGTCCAGTGAAACTAACACTGCCTTCTCCCATGCTCTTCATCTTGCATCTTGGACGTCTCCAGAGCTCTTCTTTAGAGCAATATCGTGAAGACTAATATGCGCTGAGCAAGGCGGATATATGCTACGGAAGTGTGACCCATCGAAATGGCGGAAAGCGAGATCAGGAATTCAGATATGACTGGAAGCGGTGTGGTGTGTTCTTGTTTATTGGTTGTTTTTTGTGTTTTTTTTTTTTTTTCTTTTTCAGAAAGAATCTTGAAATACGATTTTGAATATTTTTGCAAATGACAAATTGATTCTGCTGGACAATGACAACAGACGTATAGTAATCTAGTCCGGAGGTCATTGCCATGATGGGCAATGTACTCCTTTATTCAGTCTGATTTCAAGACACTTTATATATGTTTTTAAATTCACTACCTACAGACTCACTGACGACCAGCTGGTTTAATTGCCAACAGGCATTAGTTTAGTTTCAACGGGTTTCGACATCAATTTGTCATTCAGAGCAAAGCATCGTTTATACGTAACTGAATATCTGTACGCACAGAACAGAAATCTTCAGGTTAAGCGCTAGCACTTTTAGACAGCTCCTGTTATCTGCATATCTTAAAATCATATTTGGAATCAGAAATTACGTCTGGCAGTAGCTGACTGTGCAGGTAAACAAGACAAGTCTTAGCAATGATACTTACGGTAGTGATTTCCCTATACGTAGCAATGATTCTTAGGGCATACCACAAGCAAATGGGCTTGAGGCACTGTGAACTCAGTCAACCATGACTGACTGGATCAGATCACAAATAAATGACGAGAACCATCGCGATGCTGTTCTGAATACCAACTGTTATTTTCATTCTCCCAAGCGCAGCCGAGTAGTTAAAGGTGTTGAATGTTAATGTTAGGGTGAGGCTTAGCAGGGAAATAAAGGACAAACAGCTCTCCATCTGCTGTCGTCTACAGGTTGTCAGTGATAACTCAGCACAGCAGTGTCCGAGTTGTGATCCTTCCGGTACACCGACTGATTTATCTGGGTAAGGTCATTTTGATGGGTTTCCAGTTGCTTCAAAACAACCTTTACATGTATTTTAGATAAAGATGAAATTCAAACCTAGCCTGTAGTCATTCCGAATACTGGGACCCATTCCAGACTTTGTCAGAGTAGCGTCTCTAAGGAGTGTGTGAATTTCGAAGGAAATGAGCCAGAATGAAGAAAAGCGATAATGGAAATTCCTCATGGACTAAATGTATTGTATTATAGGCGGATTGAGGATAGGACCTTTTGGATATTTTTTTGGTAGGCGACAGAAAAAAGAAGTTTAAGAAGTTCAGCTTATCGGCAAGCTCAAATAGATACATTTGTGCGCTACAAGCATCAAAACTAGGTTCGTTGTTTGATCGATTGTCCAATTCATTGTGGATGATGGAAGTCTTTGAGGAATAAAGTCACAAAAGTGGTGTGAGGCCGTTTGGCTGATTCTGAGGAAAGGCACAGTGACAGAGAGGAAAGACCCACTGACCGCCCGGAAAGTCCTGCTGACAGCGGGAAAGACTAACCCGGGATTTTCTACAGAGGGCACATAAGACCTCATGGCAAAAGCTTCGCTGTGTCTTCACCTGTCAGCGGAACAACACGTGAGGTTGCGGGATGCACACGGCAGTTGCTTGACCGTGGCTTTTCCGCCGGTGGTCTCTGCAGTCATGAAATATGAGCTGGTACACCCATGGGAACGCTCCCGTTGAAGTTCTGTCGTGTCAGATCCAGTGGCCTTACACCTTGACGTCTTAATGGAATGCCCTGTGCATGCCTCCATACTATGCGAACATTGCTCAGTCTTCCATGGGTGGTGCAGGATTGCTTCCAGCTGGTTTGTTCGGTATTTGAGGACAGTACTTCTCTGGGTCCCACCCGCACCTCAGGTGTATCTCTTGATCGATTGTCCGCTTTATTGTGGCTGCTGGCAGTCTTTTGAGAAACAAAAAGTCACAAATATAATTTGAGGAGTCGAAACAGAGGATTTCAGAGAAGTGGGGTTTGGATCTGCTGCTGTACATCAGTTCATTGGACACGGCAGACAGTCGGCATGGGGAAGGGGTGGAACCAGCTACACCAGCCTTGACCCATTGCTTGGATACAACACGTAGCAGCTGTCCCATTGTGAATTAATATCTCTTCGTGGGCAGTAAAAAGTGTCTTTTCCTCATTGGCATCATCTAACTATCGTTCACGTCAGGCTGCCCTCAACTCATCGAACACACAAGGAGTGGAAGGGCCGTGCGTAAATGCCTTCTAACCTTGAGCATGGAGAGGGTTTCCACAACACCCAGCGGACCGCCCATAATGTGCCGATGGGTACTGGCTGAACGTGTGCCAGGGCATCCAGATCTCTGCCGACTGTGGCAACATCCGCGCCGTATACGAAGGCACGAAGAAAGCGCTCGGCACTAGCGCCATTAAGACTGCTCCTCTAAAATCTATGTCAGGGGAGGCTATCACCGACCGCAGCAAACAGATAGATAGATGGGCGCAGCACAACCAACAGGCTGTACTCCAGGGAGAAATCAGTCACCCACACAGCCATAAAGAACACCACCCCCTGCCTGCCTGCCATGGAGGAGCTCGATGCCCCACTGTAACGCGACAGCCCTCTCGACCAAACACCTGAGACCAATTCTGGAATTCTTCATAGACTCCACACCTTTTGTCGTCACTACAAATTACGTCACAGCTCTTCACGTAGGCCGTGACGCCAAATATTGTCTGGGATGCTCAACTTGCCATCTTAATCATTTTTCCTCCGATTGATGCAGTTTCAAAACATCACACATGCTTATATTTTTATTTTATTTCGTCGTGCTGCGAATCTACAGAACTGTCATCAGCTGTTCCGCAATGCATCAAATCTTCATATGTCATCGCTAAGCATCGTTGCCAAGACATCTTTCTAGGGAAGTGACGGAATCAAAGAGGACTGTTAGTGTAGACGTTGCAGACAGCAGCAGCTATTTCGACCGGGAAGAAATCTGATCTCAAAAGAAGACGTTGCATCTTGCCTATACCGCAAGTCAGCTGAGGATCACAGTTGTTTAGAGCACCAGTTTGACGATTTCAACATCTACGGGGCCCGGGTTCGTGCTGCTAACTTCGTAATTGAGCGCGCAGAGGATCGACCTTGACTAGGCAAAGCGACATAGTACCGAGGTCGTCGCCCAGCCACCGCTACATCTGGGAAGCCTTGAACGTGCTGGTGTCGCCTGCGTCTGAGGGACTCTGGCACGTACTGGTATAGCCTACGTCTGGGGGATGATGGAACGTGCCGTCGTCGCCTACGTCTGAGGAACTCCGGAACGCAGGTGTCGCTGGCGGTGGGGAACTCTGAGCGTGCGCACGTTACTCCATTTTTTTCTTACCAGTGAGTCTAGTCACACTCCTTGTATTATTTATATTTGTTATGTAGATTAAAGTAGTCAAGAGGGGAATATTTTCATTTGTTTATTGAATGGATGTGTAGTTTTTGGTGCGAAGATTGTCGCACGTACATCAAGGTCCATAATTAAAATATTTTCATACCCCAAGTTAATTGTTTGGTGCCATAGTTATGGCCGTCATAGTTAGGCTTGATTCATTAATATTACATCTTTATTGCAGATGGAGTAGAGTGCACCCTGGGGTGGAGTGGGAGTCATTCTCATTTCATGTATCATTCCATCTGCATTTTTTCTTGTTATATCATCGTACCGCAGTAGACACATGCAGACATGGCACTACACACTAGGTTGTATGCACTTGTGTTGTCATGTCTGTCTTTTCATGTTTACAAATAAAAAATACATAAAGAAGTCTGCTGTGGGGTAGATTATTTGTAGGATATTACACTGCTGCCACTTGCTCCTGTGCAGGTGGGTTCGAGTACTTCTACTGGATGTCTTATCAGCTGGACACAGTCATCCGTCACTGTTACTGGACTGCCTGGATGTTGACGCCTCCTGAAGACTGAAACGGGTCAAGCCATCGTAGTCAACATCATCAAGGAAGAGAAAACAGAGATCGCAGGATTGTGCGAGAGTGACAGATAAGAGCGCTGCAAGACATTGTTATTACAAAAAAAATAAAACATATTCATAATCACGCACACAGACACACACTCCTTCATTTGTTAATCAAATATTGTTGAATTTTTATTTTCTTTGAATCTGGCGTGAAATGTGGGTGATGAGTTGTCGGCGAGTTCTTTGAGCTGAGGCGAGTTGAATACCATCACCCCATTGGTGTGACATATTCTGGTGGCAGCGGTGGGATCCATTGGATCCCTAACTCGCCTCTCCATCAGCTTGGACCTTGTCTGCAGCTTTTTCCCCATTTCACAGTTGATGCGGGAGGTTGGGTGGAGCCCCAGTCCTCTCTAGGGTGTGCTGGCTCCATTTTTTTTTTTTTTTTTGGCATACGTTAGGAAGTTTTTATCCAAATTGATTTTTATTTCGTATATAGAATTTTCAGAAAAAAAAAAATTTGGTAACATTGATAAACATTTAAAAATTCTCGGAAAGTAATCAACTCAGTGAATCTAGTAGTAGGTATCACCCACTGGTAATATGATTTCTATATTCATATAATTGTAAATCCTGAGGATAAGATTTAATTATATCTGTAATTTGTTTGACTCATACAGTCGGACTTGAATTGGAGTGGGGATCACATGCCCTATACCGGCAGTGTGATGTATGTATATATGTAACAAGTACACTGCTGTTCAAATGAAGAGACATTGATCTTGTGTAACTCTGTATGTAAGTTGTAGAAGTTTTGATATTATCTTTTTACATTGATATATTTACTCGTTAAGATGCCAAGAGGTCAGGGGTCAGGCAGTGCAGTAACGGCATCTCAAAGTCAAGTCACTATGGACCCTGTATTTGTCATGTTCAAGGCGCAGGGCGAAGCCCTTGGATTGAAAGACGGCGATTTGATCGCGTACATTGAAAAACAACTTGCCAATGAACGCGAGCGCGAGGAGAAGAGATTGGCTGCCGAGCAGGAGCGAGAGGAAAAACGTTTGGCCCATGAACGTGAGCGTGAGGAACGTGAACGCGAGGAGAGAGAACGTGCAGCTGAGCGCGAGCATGATTTAGAACTTAGACGCATTGAATCCAACGTGCGTATCAGTGCTCACCAAAGCAGTATTGGCCAAGCACAATCGGTGTGCAAAGTGAAAATGCCATTCTTAGAAGATCGCGATGACATTGAAGCGTACCTGACTCAATTTGAACGCGTCGCGACCTTGGAACAAGTGGAACGAGGATGAGTGGGGCACTAGATTGGCACCTCTCTTGAAGGGGGAAGCTAGGGATGCCTATGTCCAAATTCCAGTCAAAGGCAGTGCCGATTACAAAGTGATAAAAAGTACACTGCTCAGACGGAATCAGTTGAACGCGGTGATGTACCGGAAGAAGTTCCGCAGTGCGAAACCACGCGATGGCGAGGAGAATAATGTATACTGGGAAAGACTCGATCACATGCTGAAAAGATGGATCGAAATGTCTAGTAAGAAAGAAGAAAATCTCAAAGAGATGCTTATCATGGAAAAATTCCTGGAAACTCTGCCTATGCATAAGGCGCGTTTCATCAGGGAGAAAGCCCCCTCAGGAAGCTCCATTGCAGCATGTGCCAGTCATTAGCACCCCGTTTCAACAGGTGGCCATTGATCTCATCGGACCAATCAACCCTACAACATCGAGAGGGAACAAATGCGTACTCACTATGATAGATTACGCCACCAAGTACGCTGAAGCTGTAACGATACCGAAAGTAGACACTGTTACAGTTGCGGAGGCTCTGTACGAGATGTGGTCCAGACTAGGAATACCAGAGAGAGTCGTCAGCGATAGAAGGACTCAGTTCACGTCGGATCTGATGAAGGAGGTTTATCAGCTCCTAAGCATCAAGGGTATCACCACGACTCCATACCACGCACAAGGGAATGGTCTTGTCGAAAGATTCAACGGCACACTGAAACAGATGATTCAGAAACTGTGTGTAGAGCAACCCAAGGAATGGGACAGATTCATTCTAGCAATGCTTTTTGCATATAGAGAAGTGCCGCAGGACTCTACCCTATTTTCGCCATTTGAACTACTGTATGGTTGTACCATCAAAGGACCACTGGAGATACTGAAGAAAGTGTGGATTAATGAGGAGAAAACGCCGGAAAACCGCACTGCCGCAGAGTACATCACAGATCTGCGTAACAGAATGGAGGAGACCTGCAAGATTGCCGTAGAAAACCAGAAGAAGGCAAAGAAACGTTATGTCAAAGCTCACGATAAGAAGGCATATGAACGTACTTTGGAGGAGGGAGATAAAGTGTTGGTCTTGCTTCCAGACAAGCATAAGAGACTCCAGCTGTCATGGAAAGGTCCTTTCGTAGTCACCAAGAAGATCAACAAGGTGGACTACCAGATACTAATCAAAGGGAAGGAAAAATTGTATCATATAAATCTGATCAAGAAATATCATGAGAGGAGAGAACCAGAGGCACAAGTGTCTGTCATCATCATGATGAAGAAGAAACAGACAATTACTGTGAAGAAAGTGTGCCGCTGTTTCCACTGAAACAAATAGAAGATTACACTCAGGTAAAGCTCTCTGAAGATTTGAAACAAAGTCAGAAAAGTGACATTGAGGAAATCATCTTCAAGCATAAGGAAGTGCTTTCGGACTTGCCTGGATCTACTACACTTGAAGAATGCGAACTCAATCTTACTACTGATGACCCGATCCGAGTGGCTCAATATCCGTTGCCACACTCACAGATGAACATCATCAAAGAAGAAGTTGCTCAGATGGAGAAAATGGGAGTCATTGAAAAATCATCTTCTTCACCATATAATGCACCAATAGGTTTGGTGAAGAAAAAGGATGGATCACTCAGATTTTTTTGTACTGATTACAGGAAGTTAAATCAAGTGACTCAATTCGACGCTCAGCCTATGCCAGATATAGACGGGATCTTTGCCAGATTGAGTAAAGCCAAGTATTTTTTCCAAGCTGGATTTGTGCAAGGGTTTTTGGCAGATTCCAGTGCGAAAGAAAGATCAGCTGAAAAACTGCCTTCAGCACTCCAGAGGGACAATATACATGGAAGAGAATGCCTTTTGGAATGCGTAATGCCAGTGCGGTGTTTTCTCGAATGATGAGAAAACTACTGGGACCACTGAAAAGAGAGGACATTCACAATTTTATCGATGATTTCCTGATTGCTAGCGTGGATTGTAATGAACACATCACAGCAACTGAATCAGTCCTCAAGAGACTGAAGGAGGAGGGCTTAACTGCAAAGCCATCAAAATGTTTCCTAGGTTATAAGGAACTGTCATTCCTTGGACACGAACTTGCTAATGGCACTCTCAAGGCAGAGTCGGACAAGGTTGAGAGGCTATTGAATGCAGAGAGGCCGCAGACTAAGAAATAGATCAGAGCTTTCTTGGGTTTAGCAGGCTATTATCGGAAATTTATTCCAAAATTTGCCGAGATTGCCACCCCACTGACGGACGCAACCAAGAAAGGAAAGCCAGATCTGGTGGAATGGAATTCTGACTGTGAGCGAGCATTCAGTGCTCTGAAAGAGAGTCTTGCAAAGAAACCAGTAGTCATTCTACCAGATTGTAGGAAAATACGTCTTGAGAACCGACGCTTCAGACAAAGGTCTGCGGGCAGTACTCCTGCAGGAAAAGGACGGAGATCTAAGGCCCGTTGCCTACAGTAGCAAGAAACTCAACAAGGCAGAGCAGAACTACTCCACCATTGAAAAGGAGTGCATAGGCGTCGTATGGGCAGTTAAGAAGTATGAGCCGTACCTGTTTGGTGTACATTTCACACTGGAAACAGACCATCGCCCGCTTGAGTATCTCAGGAGATCAAAGACTGACAATGGAAGACTCATGCGCTGGGCGCTACAACTGCAGCAGCATTCCTTCTCTCTTCGAGTTATTTCAGGAGAGGAAAACATTGGGGCTGACTACATGTCAAGGATTCATTAAACAGAGCGATCCAAAGATAGCATGTTCATATGTAGCTGTAAATCACATGTTGTGTTACGAGATTTGTTAATTAGTTCGGCAGTATGTACTTTGTTATATTATATATAATCAGAATAGTAGTCCATATGATACTGCATGATATGATAGAGTTCAGATGATGAGGCAGTCGGTATAATACTGCAAATGGTGACATAGATTATAATCTGGCAGTCAATATAAAACTGCGCTTTGAGGAAACGTGTGTCTAAACCTTTATTATTAGAAAGTATAGATTATTTGAGTTGATTAGCAAGCTGGTTGATCAGGCGTCGTATAGGAGTATTTTCTATGATAGTTTTTATTTGGGTTGCATCGTTCTTGCGTCAGGGGATTTGTAAGGAGGTGAGTCGTTGTTACCCATACGGTAACAAATTTTCTGTTCATGCATAGTGGCATGAACATTCATGTGCCCATCATAGCACACTTGGGGTGTTACGAGAACACTCGTTTTGGCATCACATTAAACACTCATTGTAGGGGTATGAGTTGGGTTTAATTGATGTCGGGTGCCATCTTTGCACCGTTTCAGTGTTGTCATAGAACACTGGTTTATGTGCCCATCATAGCACAAGTGGAGCGTTGGGGGAACGCTCGTTTTGGCATCGTGCTGGTCTCTCATCATAGGGATATGAGTGTGTTCCAGCAGATGTCGGGTGCTATCATTGCACCGTTTCATTGGAAGCAGGAGGCTTCGTTTTGCTACCCGTCATAGTAGCACTAGTGCGCTAAGTAATAAGGGACTTAGGCACCTTGGTGACGTATGTGCGACCCATTTAAATTCCACTCGTATTGATTCTGGGTATGTTGAAGTATATATGCTCCTTATCTACTTCTTTTGAAATTGGCCTGTACTACTAACTTAGCTAAGGGAGGTAAGTCGTATTTCAGGACACGAATTTAGCTCTCGCAAGTTTGACGTCATGGTCACTATCAGGTACTATGGCGTATTTTGTTTGATCTTTATCAGAACTTAATATAGTTTTATTCATTGGCAGGGTAGAATGGTTGTGATAGGATACAATCGTTGGTTATTATGGTGAAGTTTGAATTTATAAGATTGTTATTGAATTTAATCTCTCGTTCATTAGTTGGTCAAGCCAGTTGTTTAGTCTTCGGGCTTATTTTGGATTAAAAGAGTGTTTATGACCCTGTTTTAATCTTAAGCGGGGGCATATATGTAACGCGACAGCCCTCTCGACCAAACACCTGAGACCAATTCTGGAATTCTTCATAGACTCCACACCTTTTGTCGTCACTACAAATTACGTCATAGCTCTTCACGTAGGCCGTGACGCCAAATATTGTCTGGGATGCTCAACTTGCCATCTAAATAATTTTTCCTCGGATTGATGCAGTTTCAAAACATCACACATGCTTATATTTTTATTTTATTTCGTCGTGCTGCGAATCTACAGAACTATCATCAGCTGTTATGCAATGCATCAAATCTTCATATGTCATCGCTAAGCATCGTTTGCAAGACATCTTTCTAGGGAAGTGACGGAATCAAAGAGGACTGTTATTGTAGACGTTACAGACAGCAGCAGCTATTTCGACCGGGAAGAAATCTGATCTCAAAAGAAGACGTTGCATCTTGCCTATACCGCAAGTCAGCTGAGGATCACAGTTGTTTAGAGCACCAGTTTGATCGATTTCAACATCTACCGGGCCCGGGTTCGTGCTGCTAACTTCGTAATTGAGCGCGCAGAGGATCGACCTTGACTAGGCAAAGCGACATAGTACCGAGGTCGTCGCCCAGCCACCGCTACATCTGGGAAGCCTTGAACGTGCTGGTGTCGCCTGCGTCTGAGGGACTCTGGCATGTACTGGTATAGCCTACGTCTGGGGGATGATGGAACGTGCCGTCGTCGCCTACGTCTGAGGAACTCCGGAACGCAGGTGTCGCTGGCGGTTGGGGAACTCTGAGCGTGCGCACGTTACTCCATTTTTTTTCTTACCAGTGAGTCTAGACACACTCCTTGTATTATTATATTTGTTATGTAGATTAAAGTAGTCAAGAGGGGAATATTTTCATTTGGTTTATTGAATGGATGTGTAGTTTTTGGTGCGAAGATTGTCGCACGTACATCAAGGTCCATATGTTAAAATATTTTCATACCCCAAGTTAGTTGTTTGGTGCCATAGTTATGGCCGCCGTCGTAGTTAGCTTGATTCATTAATATTACATCCTTATTGCAGATGGAGTAGAGTGCACCCTGGGGTGGAGTGGAGTGGGAGTCATTCTCATTTCATGTATCATTCCATCTGCATTTTTCTTGTTATATCATCGTACCGCAGTAGACACATGCAGACATGGCACTACACACTAGGTTGTATGCATTTGTGTTGTCATGTCTGTCTTTTCATGTTTACAAATAAAATACATAAAGAAGTCTGCTGTGGGTAGATTATTTGTAGGATATTACACTGCTGCCACTTGCTCCTGTGCAGGTGGGTTCGAGTACTTCTACTGGATGTCTTATCAGCTGGACACAGTCATCCGTCACTGTACTGGACTGCCTTGGATGTTGACGCCTCCTGAAGACTGAAAACGGTCAAGCCATCGTAGTCAACATCATCAAGGAAGAGAAAACAGAGATCGCAGGATTGTGCGAGAGTGACAGATAAGAGCGCTGCAAGACATTGTTATTACCAAAAAAAAAAAAAATATTTATAATCACGCACACAGACACACGCTCCTTCATTTGTTAATTAAATATTGTTGAATTTTTTATTTTCTTTGAATCTGGCGTGGAGTGCGGGTGATGAGTTGTCGGCGAGTTCTTTGAGCTGAGGCGAGTTGAATACCATCACCCCATTGGTGTGACACCCACCCACCATTGAGGAACTCAGCAAGGCCATCGGCCATCTGTGGTAAAACTCCAGGTAGCGATGGCATTCCACCAAAAGTCATCAGAGCTGGCAAGGAGAGTTCTCTCCTCAGTACCTCTATGAGCTCCTGCTGCAGCGTTGGGAGGAAGGGACCGTACCCCTGGATATGCGTGATGCAAACATCATCACACTATACAAGAACAAAGGGGATTGCAATAACTATCGCGGAATATCCCTCCTCAGCATTGTTGGCAAAGCCTTCGCCCACGTCGTCCTCAACAGGCTGCAGCTACTCGCTGAACGAGTGTACCCAGAGGCATAGTGCGGCTTCAGACATGCGAGGTCGACGACCGAAATGATATTCTCCCTGACGCAGCTACAAGAGAAGTGCCACGAGCAGAGAAACTCTTGTTCATCGCCTTCATCGACCCGACCAAGGCGTTTGACTTGGTCAATAGGTCAGGCCTCTTCATCCTGCTACACCCCCCCCCCCCCCCCCCCCCCCCCCCCCCCCCCCCCTTCCCCAAGTTCCTGAAGATGATCACATCCTTCCATGACATGAATGGCACTGTTCAGTTCGAAAGTTCATTTTCGGACCCCTCCCAATCAAGAGCGGTGTCAAACAATGATGCATGCTCGCTCCGACACTCTTCGACATCTTCTCCCTGCTGCTGCACTACGCCTTCTGATAGTCTGAAAACGGCATCTTCCTCCACACTAGGAGTGACGGAAGCCTCTTCAACCTGGCACGCCTCCGAGCAAAGACGAAGGTGCGGAAAGCCCTCATCAGGGAGGGCTCTTCGCAGATCCCGCTGCTCTCACTGCTCACACCGAGGAAGCGTAACAGCGGCTCATAATCTACTTCGCTGATGCGTGCACCGAGTTCGACATCACTATCAGCTTGAGGTAATCAACATCATGGGCCAAGACGTCAGCAGCACTCTCCGCATCTCCACTGGCGATCACATCCTCGAAGTGGTCGATGCCTTCACTTACCTGGACTCTACCCATCTCTAGCAACCTCTCTCTGGACGCCAAGCTGAATGTGCCGATCGGCAGGACAGCAACAGCAATGGCTCGTCTAGCGAAGAGAGTCTGGGACAACACCATGCTAAGATCAAATACCAGTATGAAGTGTACCAAGCCTGCATGCTGAGCATTCTTCTCTATGTAAGCGAAGCATGGACCCTGTTCACTGGACAAGAACGCAGACTGATCGCCTTTACCTGCGCTGCCTCAGAAGATTCCAGGGCATCACTTGGCAGGACCGCATCACCAACAAGGACGTCCTGGCCAGGCAGGAATGACTACCATGTTCGCCATGCTGACACAGAGACGTCTGCGCTGGCTTGGCCACGTCAGCTGCATGGACGCATCCAAAAGACATGCGGAACGGCGAGCTGGCTACGGGCTCCAGACCCACAGGACGGCCCGTCCTACGCTACAAGGATTGTGTAAGCGCGACCTAAGAGCAAGGCAGCCTCGACACAGCAGACCTGGAGTCAGCAGCTTCAGACCGGGTCAGCTGGCGGTCCACCATCGAGGCCGGGATCAAGCAAGCAGAGCAGAGGAGAGAGGCCCAGTGGGAAGAACAGAGGCGCCGCGCACGGCAAAGAATTACGTCGGCACCCACAGACACTGTTGACCAAGACTTCACCTGCAGCAACTGCAGCAGAGTCTGCCGCTCAAGAATCGCGTTCTTCAGTCACAGCAGGCGCTACAAATCCAGAACTAACTAATCCATAGCGCAATGCGATTGTCTTTAGAGACAGACGGATGTCATCAGTTGGCATCGTGGAGGAGGTAATCCCTCATGGTCTGATAGTGGAGAGTATGCCTCAAAAACAAAAATATGAACACTCAGTGGTGGAGAAGATGTTCAATGTAAATATTAGACCGAAAATTTCCCTCAAAATCGGAAGATCAAATGATAAACACTGACTGACTGAAAACCATTTACTGTTAGATTAACATAGTGTTGCACTGACATTATAAAAAAAA
>JADBJO010006887.1:110000-123835 GCA_016801955.1 Conus betulinus
TCTTGAGGGCACATAAGACCGTATGGCGAAAGCTTGGCTGTGTCTGGAGTTGCGCTGTCTTCATCTGTCCGTGGGCAGGGGTGGTTGGGTCTGTGGGGTGTGCTCGGCAGCTGGAGGGTGGTGTTTTGTTTTTTCACCGGTGGGGCTCTGCAGTCATGAAATACGGGCTGGTACACCCATGGGGTTGCTGCTTTAAGGCTGTTACGAATTGCATCCCGTAGTCTGATTTACCTCTGTTCAGGAGCAGGTTATGTCCCTTGATATCTTCTTATGGAGTGACCTGCGCGTGCCTGTACCCATTGTCAACACAGCGCAGGCCTCCAAGGGTGGTACAGGACTGCTCTAAAGGCAGGTTAAGACAGTGCTTCTCTGGGTCCCTCCCCAGCACCTTTGGGTGTTTCTTTTTTCATACACACACACACACACACACACACACCAGACTGGGTTATGTACTTTTCAAAAGCAGTTATAATTGAAAAAAAAAAAAAACAAAGTGTAGATATGGCATTTCGAGACTAAGCCACCTCGTGTGTGTCTGGGTAAGATGGGGAAGAGGGGAGGGGAGGAGCGAAACTATAGTGGTCTACAACGACCTTTTCCCCTGAAATTAAAAAAACATAGAATATTTGTTAATTCTATTTGTGATACAGTGACGTTTTTAAAGTATGAACTGTTTTAGGTCTAGCTTCTTACTAAAACACCTCCAGCAGTACAAAATATGTCGGGATCTAAGCGGAAACAAACTCGGTGATCGGAAATCGTGGATTTACAACAACATCAACGACAAGTCTTTCCGGCTGTTGGCCGGCTGGTAGACTCATTTCAGGCTGGGAAATCACACAACACTACATTACACTACCCTACACTACACTACACTACACTACAGCTCCACTACACTACACTACACTCACCCACACCACCACCACACCACACCACACACACCACACACACACCACACACACACCACACACACACCACCACCACCACCACCAACAACAACAACACCAACACCACACACACATACACACACGAATCGGCGCGCGCGCGCATACACACACACACACACACACACACACACACACACACACACACGCATCATACGTCTCAATGACGTTTACTGCAATGAAACTGTACATACACAGCTGCTGTTTGGCTGGACAGCGTGGTCTGAAAACCAAGCATGAAATTCAGGGAAGGAGGGTGGGATGGGGGGCGGAATGCCGCAAGACACATCCCTCCACCACTAAGTTTCGTCCCTCAAGTACATGTGTACTCCCAGCGTCATGATCAGCGACCGCCGATCAGGGGTGCACTGTCAGGGGGGCTGGTACTCTGCCGCTGACCATATGGGGCACATGATAAGTGCTTGTTGGAGTGCTGGGCCGCCTATTCCTTGTAAAAGAAACGAGGCTTGTAGTCTGGACATAGGTCGGACATAGGTGGGGCCAGCCTTTGAGTTGGGATCACAGAGGAGGGTCGACCCCCTCCGATGGGCCGCGTGTTTGTGTTGGCCGGTTGGAGAGATCGTATCAGCCGACTGTCAAAGGGGCAGGCAATCCTAGGACGCCCTTTGACTCTCCCTGGTACGTGGGTTAGAGTTATCTCCCCTGTCCCGTATTTCCGCCTTTCTCACCCCATGGGTCCAAGTGCCAAGTGCCGTGGTCAACACGCAGTGGGGATCCCGGTTGGGGGATTTGGAGTAGGAGCCTGGAACGGTCATTGACTGTCCCTGATTAAGACTAGGGTAGAACTTCTGCCTTTTATCCTCCCCAGTTAAGACTAGGGTAGAACTTCTCCCAAATTTTATCCTCCCCAGTTAACCCCCATGTGGTCGGATGCCAGTGCCTTCGTTTAAAATCTGACGGGGTGATTAGCCTGGTGGCTTCACTGAGAGTTACACATGAGATATTTGTGTGCCGGGTATATGAGTAGGTTGGCGTTCCTAGATTCCCGTCGTCCGTGCGACTTTTCCGTGAATCTCCGGTGAGGGAACTTTGGGTGTCAAGTGTAAGAGAGGGTCGGCGGCAGTGCCCTGAGATTCGTGTGCGTGACACACACCTCCAGTCAGGTGTCACCACACGGTGAAGTGTCGGTGCGTCGGCAGTACACTAGGAGACCCCCACAGGACGGTCCAGTGTGGCGGAGTGACCAGTGACTTGGGCCAAAGTCTAACAGGCCCAGTGTACTGCCGAGGCTCCAGAGATGGAGCAGAAAGAGGGGGACGTCCGGCGCAAAACCTGAGAGGCTGAGTGGAGGGGGCGGAAGTGCGGCCCCAACGGGAAACCGGCACCCGGCTGAGACTCCAGGGACCAACAAGTGAGCAGGGGTAGGGCCATTTCTGGTATATTGCATTTTTTTGTTGTTGTCTTGTTCTTTTCTTTGATCTGCCAGGAAAAGGTGTATATCCTGTGCTCTTCATTATCATTATTCATCTCTCATTGTAGTCCCTTGTCACATGGATCATTACCTGTCCTGTCTCTCATCTGGTGTGAGAGAGAGTGAAAGTGATTCTCAGTTTGGCAAGGGTACTAACTCCCTCTAGTAGTCTCTATTGTGAAGCCATCAGCTAATTATTTCTTCCCTGTAGTTTTTTCGTTATAATTATTCCCTTCTGGTTCTAAGTATATTTCAACATGCCACGTCGGAGCAATAAACCGTCGGGCAAAAGCGGAGGAAAGCAGTGTGCCAGCATCGCATCGGAAACAAACATTAATGTTTAACTTGCAGCAATGGAGGGAAGAAGGACTAATCCTTGGTTTAAAAGGGAAGGATTTGGTTGACTATATAAAACAGGAAAGAGAGAGACAGGAGAGGAAAGAAGGAGAGGGAGAGGGAGAGAGAGCATCAGATAGAGATGGAAAGACTAAGGCTGGCAAATGAACAAGGCCGAACTCGTACGGTGTCAGGGAATGGAGAGGATGGCGATTTTGCGGAGAATAACAGGAGACCAACCGTTCAAATGGCGATGTTTTGATGAGCAGAGCAGAGCATCTCGAGGAGTATCTCTCTCACTTCGAGAGCCTGGCAGTTGATCAGAAACATTCCTCGCGATAGATGATGGGTTGCGAATTTGTCTTCTGGTCTGTCCCACAAAGCCAGGGTCAGCGTACGCTATGCTTAGTGGGGAGAGTGCTAAGGATTACGATGCAGTGGTAGCCGCACTGTATAAGTACTTCCGCATTACGTCTGAGAAATGTTTAGCAGCGTTTAGGAATGCCGCAAAGCAGGGTTCAGAGACCCATGAACATTTTCACCACAGGGTGGGAATTCTGTTCGATAGGTGGGTGAAGACGGAAAAGATAGAGAAGGAGTATGAAGCGTTGAGGGAGCTCCTACTCAGGGAGCAAATCGTAGGCACTTACAGTGCAGATTTGAAGGTTTTTCTCTTAAGAGAAGGGATGCCTAAAGCTATCGGAAATAGCCGACTTAGCCGAGCGCATGAGGAGGTTGCTCACCACGCACACTCGCATAGGGCTCCCAAACCACGCAACAGCACGCACCAAAACCAAACCCCCATGCAGACAATGCTCGCACCCCTCACAACCACCCACCGACCTACACAAAACAACAACCACAGCCGCCATCGCAATCCACCCCAAACCACAACAGACAACAAAGGCAGAAGCACACACCCAAACAAGCAGGAACAGGACAGTAAGGAGAAAGCAAGACTCAGGTGCTATAAGTACAATAAGTTGGGTCACTTTGCGAGGGAGTGTACGAACAGGCCAACTCCATAGTGGGTGCAGGAGGGAAGCTGTTTTTTCTAGATGCACAGATAAACGGGGAGCCGGTCAAGTGCATGCTAGATACAGGTCTGACATTAGAGGCGTTGGTAGAGTCAGGGCTAGTGAAAGATGAGGACTACTTGGGGGAGAGCGTTCAACTAGCCTATGCGAATGGGGCTCATCAACGGTGCCACTGGCAAAGATAATGTTCGTCTCTGAGCATTTCCAAGGGGAGTTGGTTGCCGGGGGTGCAAGCCAACGCAATCCACAGGGCCTCCTTGGGGTGCCAGAGGATCCTACAGCACCAATTGATAGGGACCCCCACAGCCAGCGCCAGCGCAGCAGAGACCAGGACAGCCAAGAGGACCACTGTTCCAGAACCCTTGCATGCCCCGGCTATTCCCCTCAATAACACAGAGCCTGGGGAGATGAGACTGCTCCAAGAAGAAGACCCGACTCTGAAGGAGCTCTGGAAGAAGGTAGGGGAAAGGAAGGAGGTGAGGAAACGCCCCTCTTTGAGAAGAAAAACGGGCTGCTCACCAGAAACTACCAGGCTCGAGGGGAATCCCCACCAGTCAGTTAGTGGTGCCCAAAAGTCGGAGGACCACTGTGATGGAACTAGCCCACGACAGCCTGGTAGTGGGCACCTGGGAGTGACGAATACCAAGAAAGGGTCAAGGGGGAATTCTACTGGCCAGGGGTGGGCGCGGAAGTCAAGAGGTTTGTGAAGTCCTGCGACAAATGCCAGAGGCTGGGACTGAGACGGGAGAAACCGACCCCACTACACGCCATGCCCATCATCGAACAACCATTCAGGAGGGTGGGAGTGGACATAGTGGATCATGTCGCCCCGTCGACCCGGGGCATCGCTACATGGTCACCGCTATCGACTATGCCACGAGGTATGCTGACGTCGCCTCCGTCGAAAATATCACCCAGACCGTTGCAGAGGCTCTCTTTTACCATCTGGTCCAGGGTGTGGCGTGCCCGAGGAGATCCTGACAGATCAGAGCACCCAGTTCGTCGGCGGCGAGGTGATGAGGGAAGTGAACAGGCTGCTGTCCATCAACCATCTCACCACCACGCCTTTACCACCCACCCCCAAACCAACGGGCTGGTGGAACGGTTCCCATGGACCCCTCAGGCCATGCTGCGGAAGTGCTGCGAGCTCCACCCCAAGGAATGGGACCGATACCTGCCAGCTTTCCTGTTTGCCTACAGGAGGTTTCCCAATCGAGCCTCGGGTTCTCCCCTTTCGAACTTCTGTATGGCAGGAAGGTGAGAGGACCCATGGCAATCCTGAGGCAACTGTGGACGGACGACCAGTCGGAACCCACTGTGCAGACCACGTATGAGTACGTGACGTAGATGAGGGACAAGTTGGAGGCAGCCTATAACAGCGCCAAGGAACACCTAGGGGCGGTCCAGTCAAAGCAGGCCGCCCACTTCAACAAGAAGGGCCAAGAGCAGGACCCTTCAGCCAGGGGACGAAGTCCTACTCCTCATGCCTGAGAAACACAAGTTGCAGATGGGCTGGAAGGGACCTTTCGTGGTGGAGGACGCGAAGTGCAGGGACAACTACGTCATCCGGCGATCACCAAGGAAGGTGGGTACCTACCACATTAACATGCTGAAGAGGTACCTGCGAAGACCAGCTGAGGCGAGCGCGGTCGTGGCCTCCATTATCCCCGAGGAAATCTCAGCAGAGGACACAGAGGTAGGCCCGGTGCTGAGTCCCCCACTGACTGCGACGGAGACGGTGGGACGACTGTCACCTTGGTGACACACTGACTGACGCCCAGGGGGGCGAGGCGACGGCTTTACTTAGGGAGTTTCCTGACATCCTGAGCGAGAAGCCAGGGAAGCTAACTTAGTAGAGAGTTTGGGGTAAGGACTGATGAGCGACCAGCCTACCAAGGCCGAGCCTTACCCCTCTCCCCCACGCTAAGCAGGAGACAGTCAGGGCTGAAATAGGGAGATGTTGGAGCTAGGGGTAATAGAACGGGTAGAGAGTCCTTTTTGCTGCCCCAGTTGTGTTAGTGCACAAAAAAGGATGGGAGCAATCGCTTCTGTGTGGACTACAGGCGGCTTAACGCCATCACTGTATTCCAGACTGAAGCCTTGCCCGATCCTGAAGCCATCTTTGCCAGGATCGACGACACCAAGTATTTTTCAAAGGTAGATCTGTCCAAGGGATACTGGCAGATTCCGGTAAAAACCGGAAGACCGCGACAAGCTCGCGTTCATCACCCAAGATGGCACATACACCTGGACGGTCATGCCTTTTGGCGTCAAGAACACCCCCAGCACCTTTACCGTGATGATGCGCCGTCTGCTGGAAACCACTGGCTAACAAGCCAGTGGAGAACTTCATGGACGACCTTTTAATCGCCACGGAGTCATGGGATGACCACCTACAGGTCTGGAGGGCTGTCCTTGGACGCCTCAGACAAGCCAGATTGACGGCTAGGCCGTCAAAGTGCCACTTGGGTTTGGCGAGATCGAGTATCTCGGCCACCATTGACTGAGGGGAAGATTTCCCCCGGTAGAGGGAAGCTCCAGGAGTTGGAGGAGGCCGAGAGGCCTAGGACGAAGAGGGGGGTGAGGGCTTTCCTGGGTTTAGCTGGGTACTATAGGAAGTTTGTACCCAACTTCAGCAAACTGTCTGCAACCCCTCACAGACTTGCTGAAGAAAGGTCAGCCAGACAGGGTGGTGTGGACTCCAGGGTGCGAGGAGTCGTTTTCACTACTTAAGGGGGCCCTATGCAGTGGGGCAGTTCTGAAGCTGCCAGACGGATCTGGGTAAGGAGTTCGTCCTTAGGACTGATGCCAGTGATGTGGGGGTGGGAGCAGCCATCCTGCGAGAAACTCCAGGGGGTGCTTCACTCCGTGGTCTACGCGAGTAGGAAGCTCGGAGATGCAGAAAAGCGTTACTCAGTGTCAGAGCGTGAGTGTCTTGCCATTGTGTTTGGCACTCAGAAATTTCAGCGCTACCTATACGACAGGGAGTTCGTCTTGGAGCCTGGCTCAAGCCAGCACGCCAGCAGTAGACTCATGAGGTGTTGTCCCTGCAATTGCAGGAGTACCCCATGCGCCTACGCTACATCAAGGGAGCCGAGAACGTAGTGGCAGACTATTGAGCCGGTGTCAGGGGGAGCAGTAGGAGCATAGACCTGCCAGTTAATAATGTAAATAGGTTCAGTGGTAGTCGTGGTCTATTTGTAACTGTGTGCTTGCGTGTAGCAGGACTATGAATTGCAAATATTAATATAATGAATACTTATATAGCGCCTATTCTCGGCTAGAGACCAAGCTCTAAGCGCTTTACAATCAACACTCGTTTACACAATGGGCTGCCTACCTGGGTAGTGCCGACTGAAGAGCTGCCAGCTGACGCTTCATACAGTTGTTTCGCCGTGTCATCCAGTCAATATCATTCAATATCGTTCACTCAAGTTTCCTTACTTTCCTTCATTCTTTCCATTTCTTCTCACCAGGGTGCATGCTATGTGTAACGTGTCATCCATACCAACGGCCAAACTGGCCTTCTCTCTTCCGAAGTTGGTGATGGGATTTTACGTGTGTGCAAGATATTATGCGTGCGTTCACACACAGGAACCTCGGTTTATAGTCTCATTCGAAGGACTGTATGGGAAATGGAGTCAGAACCATGTTAACTCCGAGGGAAAAATCCCCCTGTACCGAAACGCCCCAGCGGAGATTCGAACCAGCAACCCCAGGATCACCAGATTACGAGTCCGGCGCCATACCAACTGAGGCTATTCCGGCTCCCGACGTACGTAAGCCCTTCTTTTTTTATTTTCCATTCTGCATGCCTTTTCGCGGGTAACGCCCCCTAAAAACGTATTTTAGTGGGTTAGGTGACTAGTCTTTAAACAATGAGTACCGTTCACAGGTGGGTGACTAGGCTCTCCCCATAGTGGTTACAGTAGTATTACATAATGCTTATGTTACGTTGTAATATGTTATATGGGTTTTCCGCAAAACCCACGGGTCCGTTGATTTCTTTTTCTCTTCCCCTTCCTCGGCGTTCCCTGATGGTAGTTAGAGTTTTCCGAGGCAAAACTCTTAGGTGGGGGGCTGACATGATCAGCGACCGCCGATCAGGGTTGCACTGTCAGGGGGCTGGTACTCTGCCGCTGGACCATATGGGCACATGAATAAGTGCTTGTTGGGGCTGGGCCGCCTATTCCTTGTAGAAGAAACGAGGCTTGTCTGGACATAGGTCGGGGGCCAGCCTTTGAGTTGGGGATCACACAGAGGAGGTCGACCCTCCGATGGGCCGGCGTGTTTGTGTTGGCCGGTTGGAGGAGAGATCGTATCAGCCCGACTGTCAAAGGGCAGGCAATTCTAGACGCCCTTTGACTCTCCCTGGTCCGTGGGTTAGAGTTATCTCTCCCCTGTCCCGTATTTCCGCCTTTCTCACCCCATGGGTCCAAGTGCCAAGTGCCGTGGTCAACACGCAGTGGGGATCCCGGGTTGGGGGATTTGGAGTAGGAGCCTGGAACGGTTATTGACTGTCCCTGATTAAGACTAGGGTAGAACTTCTCCCTTTTATCCTCCCCAGTTAACCCCATGTGGTCGGATGCCAGTGCCTTCGTTAAAATCTGACGGGGTGATTAGCCTGGTGGCTTCACTGAGAGTTACATATGAGATCTGTGTGCCTGTCTATGAGTAGGGTGGGGGGAATTGGAACCGGGGGTGGGAGGGGGGGGGGGGGGGGGGGGCTGCATGTTGGTTGGTTGAGACAGGGTATTGGACAGAGATGTGTTGGCCAGTGAAGTTACTGTGTGTGAAGCTGAGGGGTTGTGTCCCCCGAGTTTTGTGTGATATATGACGTGTTTAAAGTTAGCGAGACTGGAACATAACTGCGCTCTCGTCCCACCGCTCTCAAGCAACGTACAACACCAAGGGAGAGGCCTGAGACTCAGAATAAGTGTGAACTCTATGGGCTCACGAGGAGACCACGAGCGCAAGACCCATAGTGCAGGATCGCAGCTGCTCTCTGAGACAGAGAACAGAGGGTGTCTGTTACTGTGACGAGATCCGACGGGGGAAAGGCCAACCCCCAAATCTCGTGAAGGTTTGGGTCTGCCCTACTTGTAGTGTTTGTCTGGGACATACAACTAGTAGGGATTTTGGAGACTGTCACCGAGCGTTCCTAGATTCCCGTCGTCCGTGCGACTTCCGTGAATCTCCGGTGAGGGAACTTTGGGTGTCTAGTGTGTGAGAGGAGTTGACGACAGTCCAGAGGTGAAGCAGACGTTCGCGGACGTCCGGCGCCGACGACCACCTGAGAGGCTGAGTGGAGGGGGGGGGGGGGGGCGAAGTGCGACCCCAACGGGAAACCGGCACCCCGGCTGAGACTCCAGGGACCAACAAGTGGGCAGGGGTAGAAACTTGGAGGCCACCCCCTCGCCTTCATCCTCAGGTGTGAGGTGTAAAGTCCGTGCCAGCAAGGACAACGCGACGACAGTACGAGGCAAGAAGTGTGACGGCGCCCCCCAAAGACATTGAGAACTGAGTGAGCCTAGCCAACTGAGAGTGTGTGTGTGTGTGTGTGTTGGGGAGGGGGGGGGGGTTGAGACCACCACCCCCCCTCCCCCCTCCAAAACCTAAGGTGAGGCAAATATTCTCCATTTCTTTTCGTATTTTGATTTTTGGGGGATGAGTGGTAGGAATCATTATATAATTTCAGAGCTAGTGGGAGGAACCAAGGTGGGGGCTTGGAGCTAATGATCAATATTGGTTGAAGAGTAAGTTTTTTTTTGTTGTTTTTTTTGTTTTTTTGTTTTTTTTTGATTAAAGAAATGTTCTTATTAATTCCGTGAAGTGTTTTTCACTAAATTGTAGAAATTGTTTCCTTTGGTTTTCCCGCATGTTTGTGGGTGGAGGGCGTGCGTTACGAGGAGCGCGAGTGATACATATAGAATATTAATATAATATTCCTGCTAAAGCATCCACACGTCTTCCCCCGCCCATAACATCCAGCCTTGCGTGTCAACAACCTCCGACCTCCGCCCTATTCCTCATCTCCACACCGCACCCACCTCCCTATCCTACGTCACGATTCTCGATGGCTCGACCTACCCTTAATCTCTCACTGCACGCTCTCATATTATCCATCTCTTACCACGCGCGTACACACACACTCTATCTCTCTCTCTCTCTCTCTCTCTCTCTCTCTCTCTCTCTCTCTCTCTCTCTCTCTCTCTCTCAACTGGTATGGACGTGTTGTTCCAATGGCTTCCGAAGCGGCAAGTTTGAAATGGACTTTATTATATACGACGGGTGATTTCTTCAGCGACTACGTGTCCCTTACTCTCTTTAGTTAGTCGCTGTAAGATTTGAGCGCTTTGCCCCAGATTCATGCAGACTCTGTGTGTGTGTGTGTGTGTGTGTGTGTGTGTGTGTGTGTGTGTGTGTGTGTTGTGCGTGCGTGCGTGCGTGCGTGCGTGCGTGCGTATGTGTATGTGTATGTGTGTGTGTGTGTGTGTGTGTGCTCGTTATGTTTGTTTCCGTGTGCATGTGTAAACGCGCTTGCATGTGTATTCGTGGATGCTTACATGTGTGTATGCGTGTGAGCGTGCCTGCGTCTGTATGCATCTGTGTGTGTGTGTGTGTGTGTGTGTGTGTGTGTGTGTGTGTGAGAGAGAGAGAGAGAGAGAGAGAGAGAGAGAGAGAGAGAGAGAGAGTATGCGTGCGGTATGATAGTGTGGACAAACGTACTGATTAGCCACTTGGTTTGTTTGGTTTGTGAAATATTCCTCGACAACATCAATGCTGAAGTAATTTTTCAGTCGTCACAATCTATCGTTCATTGGAATTATGGGCATGATCTGTTTGTGGATAGTCTACACTATATTTTCTCACCATACATTTGAAATAGGGCATATCTAGCAACGGGAAACTTTGTCATCGCGAGATGTTAACAGATTCAACTCATGTTTTCTTTGTCTAATTTTCATCGCTAGGGAGATATTAGAGCTCGATTCCTTTGTAAAGAGATCGGTTTATGGTTCTCTCGTGATTGGCCTAAAATCTTCAGACGGAGGTCATGAAGCATACATTACATGGGCCATTTTGACTCTATAGGTAATGCTTAAAACTTCTGTCCTCTCTCTCTCTCTCTCTCTCTCTCTCTCTCTCTCTCTCTCTCTCTCTCTCCCCTTCCCCCCTTCCTCCCTCCCTCCTTCCTTCACAGAGAGAGAGAGAGAGACAGATGCACACGCAAGCGCACACACTGTCAAATAAAATTACAAAAATTCAAGGGAGTTCACCAATCGTCCTTTAGTACGTTTTGTCAAAAGGATGACCCAGTGAAAAGGGTATGTGACATTACCTGATTTTCTATTGCATGTTTATGTTTTTTGCTTTTATTTACATTTGATTTTTCCTTCACTACATGCTTTCACATGCGCGTATATTTTCGCACAAAGAAGGAAAGTCCGAGTCAGAATCTGATATAAATGATATATTGATCAGTCGACAAGCTCGTTTCAATGAAAGGGATACATACATAGAAATATTCATCCCAAAACATATCACATCACATTAAACCGAAAGAGTATCATAGACTCAGTCAAGCAAACAGTAACAAGAAAATTACTGGAATAATGTGCCACATTGCTAAAAGACAGGTAGAAATGAACAACTGTGCGCAGATTATAAGGCTAACTTCTGAGATTCTTCTTTATTGTTAACGTTTGATAAACATTTACTGTCCATCATTTTATGGAAATGTTCCCAGAAAACAGACAATAATACTCGTTTTCTAGATTACGAATATGAAACACTCAATAGATATAACAAACGAGACGCACAAGTGTTCGCTTTTTTGGCTCAAGGCTAGAAGAAAATCAAAATTAATACTTCTCAGAGAGTTGAAATATTCTTGGGAATGTCTCGCTCTTGAGTTTCTGCGCATCTGAGCCATTTGGATACAAAATGAAATTCGTTTCATTCTTTTAATTTTCATAAGAACAGGGACAGAATAACCTCTATTGCCAAACGCAGCCACTGTGTCTTCTAAGAAAATGTTAAATTCAGACAGAGAGCAGACAAATGCCTGAATCAAGAGTGCAACAGAATCTGAAGCGTGTTCTTTAATTTCCGTATTTAGTCAGTTACCCATGAATAGCTTTTTTAAACCCCTGTTTTTGAGAAAGTTCTCTTGTTGGCAAATTTCCCCAATATCCCCATACCACACATATATCATATATATATATATATATATATATATATATAATATACAATTATAAAACAAAACTTGCTCTTTATGTATTAGAGTGAAAAAATAGGAGAAAGATAAGTATTCATATCTGCAGTGGCAATTATATATATAAGACTACTAAATTCAAAGGATAAGTAATTGAGCACCATTTCCAACAACTTACAGAACAGCTTGATGTTGCAGTGATTGCAAGAAATATCCAATTACAAACAAAGATTGCTCATATGTTTAGATTGAAGGAATAGGGAGAGATAAGCATACATATATGCAGTGATAGATATTTCTGCCTAACTGAAAAATATGTGCTTGAGTGGGTGAATGGGGAATTATATATGCTTCTCAAAATGAGCCTTCAGCAAGCTTATAGTCCCAAGGGGGAGACAATCTTTCAATGGAGAGAATACTCACTAACATATAACTTCTGGTCAGATACCGATATTTAGTAACTTAATTGTTTCTCTTCAGTGACTGCGGAAAGTGGTAATTTCACTTCTCCGCCTTTTCGGTTTTAAGAAGAATGCTATCCCACAAAAAGACTGGGTGTGCAATACCATAGTGTGTTTGATGAGTTTTCAAATAACCAACCAAAGCTGCCACCTAAGAAGCAAAGAAAATCATGAAAGAGCAAAACAAGCTACATTTTCTTGTGAAAAGTAGAAAATATAAAAAGATAACCTCTTAAGACACAAGTGCTGAGGGCCAGTTCTTGCAATGAATCCGCAAGGGACTAAATTATAATAGACTAATAAATTCTAAGGGTAAGTAACCGAGCACCATTCCAGCAACTTACAGAACAGCTTGGTTTTGCAATGACCGCAAGAAATATTCAATTATAAACAAAGCTTGCTTTTATGTCTTAGATTGAAGAAATAGGGGGAGATAAGAATACATATCTGCAGTGGAAGATAATTCTGCCTAACTAACAGTATGTGCTTGAGAGGGTGAATGGGGAATAATAAAAGCTCCTCAAAATGAGCTTTCAGCAAGCTTATAGTCTCCCCATTGGAGACTGTCTCCCCCTTGGAGACTTATATTCCACAAAGACAATATGCATCTTGTATGAATTGGAAATGAAGTGACATTTTAAAAGGAAGAAAGTCGAAGTAGAAAGTAGACTGCTTGAACTTCAGTCTGTGGATTTCCTATCTGTCTCTTTCATCTGTTTGTATTAATGTGTGTGATCATCCCTCAGACCTAATAGGAAGAGGGAACAGAGTTGGCTGTGCCAGGGTGGTAAGTGATCCACAGTGTAATGTCTTAGTCATGGAGTCTGTGCACGTGCGTGTGTGTGGTGAGTGCCAGACTATGCAACCAATCACTCATGTTTGTCTATATCTGTCTCGTATGAGCGAAATTGTTATTATTGCTATTATGTGTGAGATTGTGATTATAGCATGCACTAGTTTTGTTTAAATTGTAGATGTATGTATGTGTGTGACAAAATGTGTGAATAAAAGCAAAATGTCACAACACACACACACACACCACGCACGCACGCACGCACGCACGCACACACACACACACACACACACACACACACACACACACACACACACACTACACAAAGACATCAAAGAATACTGATTTTTGTACAGAACAGAGCAAAACAAAACACTGTCTTTTTTGGCTGCACGACAACATAAACCATTTTCCGACATAACCTTTCTTCCTGTCTGTGTCCTCCCTGTTCTCTTCTCCTGTCTTTCATCCCCTGCTTCCTTTGCTATTTCTTACGTGTCTACTTTCTATTTCCCACAGTTCATTGCTTGCCTCCTTTCTCTTCCCCTATATTTCTTTATGATCAGATAGACAGATATGTAGATTGATGGCTAGGTAGATGGATACTTTCTTTT
>JADBJO010006888.1:5000-20000 GCA_016801955.1 Conus betulinus
ACTTGTTGTCTCCAACACATATTTCATTTAGAATGAATAGGGGTTAGTTACCCCCACAGATACAGACAAACAGATTGCAGGACAAAACATAATGCGTTCGACCTCTTGGGTTTTTCTTCAGGCAAAAAAAACAAACAAAATTTAGGACAATGACAATGAAGAACGAGAAACCACTTATCTTCTCATATTCGGCGGGAAGATATGTCGTTTCTCGTTCTTCGTTTTCATTGTCCTAAATGTCAATTCTTTTTGCCTAAAAAAAAGACCCAAGACTTCGAAATGCATTGTGTGTTTTGCCCTGTAATCTGTTTGTCTGTATCTGTGGCAGTAACTAGCCTCCAGTTCAGTTCAGGCCAGTGGTTTATTTCAAGTCTTTTCATCGCCAGTTGATATTACACACTTTTTTAAAACACACAAACAAAGAAAAAAAAACAGAAAAAAAACGGTAAAAGCAACAACTGAAATTAACTAACCCTTATTCTTTCTAAATGTTGCTTCATTTTCCACCCTCAGTCACTTCGTTTTGAAACCCTATTTGATTTGCTTTATGCTCTGGTAGATCACGGCAACATTTTCAATAAAGAACGAAGCAAAAGATGGGAAAGGACAGAGAGCAAAGAAGGGAGAAAAAGGAAAAGGATGTTTGGCAGGAAGGCAGAGAGACAGCAAGGCTTGGAAATAGAGAAAGAGAGCTACAGCAAAAGAAAAAGACTGGCACAAAGAAATCAAGAACACAAAAGTCTCAAACGGAAGAAGGATGAAATAAGGGGGGGAAAGGGTGGACGGAAGAATAAAAGGAGGAGGAAAAAATGGCATGAGAGGAAGAAATAGGGAAAGAAATTAAAAAAAAAAAAAAAACCAGGCCTGTTATTGAACTCAGCCAGTAAAAAAGGGTTTAACAGAAAGAAAAGAAGGGTGGAGGAAAACGCTTCTTTAATTTATGACACAGACATGCTGGTTTACACCTCAGTGAAGGGCACCATGACCCCATGGAATCTGAGGAAAGCAGACACGGTGATTGTCACGTGTTCATCAGAGCGAAAATGATTGGATAACAACGCTGCTGTGCGCAGGACGTGGAGATCTGCACTGTGATCTTCACATCGAGTTATTGCCCCTTCAGCGGTTCTTCTTTCCTGAGGGAAGAGGCAGGGAAGGGGGAACCAACAATGGGGGAAGGTGGGGTTATGGAGTGGAAAAGTCGGTTTGGGGTGGATGGAGGAGAGGTGGGATGCGTAGGCAGAAAGGTTTTATTATGTATTCAGCTGATGCATTCGAAGATGCTGGAGCGTGTGTAACGTCAATTTTAAAAGAGGTTGATTAATCTTAGCTTGTGAAGGTTTTGTTTTCTTTCGTTCCACAGTTTAACACGAATAATGAAATTAAAAGGAACGCTTGGATCTGTAAGATGTTCTGAGTGATTTCTGAGTTCAAAGTATTGAGATTCATCAGCTTGTAGACATGTCGGCGTGTTTCTCAAACGCATAGAACTCAAAAGCAAAAGCGCCATGTTCAGATGCGCGCATCTGTGTTCTATTATGGCTTATTTTTAGGAAAAATTGATATGAATCGTGGTTGGATTTCTTAATGCACATAATGACGCGCTCACTTGACAGAAAGAACATGGTTGTCTGCCATGTGATACGTTTCCCTCCCTCTCTCTCTCTCTCTCTCTCTCTCTCTCTCTCTCTCTCTCTCTCTCTCTCTCTCTGTTGCAGATGGCGAAGGACTCTTTGAGAATGCTAGCAACAAAACAGAAAATGAAGGGGCACAGACAAAAATCTTAGAAGCAAAAAAGAGAAAACCCAATGAGAATTACCAAATCTCTCTCTCTCTCTCTCTCTCTCTCTCTCTCTCTCTCTCTCTCTCTCTCTCTCTCTCTCTCTCTCTCCTTTCTCCCACCTCCCCAGCTCCCAGCTCTCCTCCCCCCTCCCCCACCCCCCACTCAAGCTCCCTCCCTCCTCTCTAACACACTCTTCCTTCCTCTCTGCCGTTTTTTTTTCCCAGCGGCATCAAGAAGACAGTGAAGATGTCCAGAGGTCTTCTCTCTGCTGTCTGACAGAGAAAGGGTCTGACCTGACCGGCATCAAGAAGACAGTGAAGATGTCCAGAGGTCTTCTCTCTGCTGTCTGACAGAGAAAGGGTCAGACCGGCAGCAAAGCGACAGTGAAGATGTCCAGAGGTCTTCTCTCTGCTGTCTGACAGAGAAAGGGTCAGACCGGCAGCAAGGGACAGTGAAGATGTCCAGAGGTCTTCTGTCTGCTGTCTGACAGAGAAAGGGTCAGACCGGCATCAAGGAGATAGTGAAGATGTCCAGAGGTCTTCTCTCTGTCTGCTGTCTGAAAAGTCAGAAAGGGTCAGACCGGCCTCGTCAGTGTTCAGAGGAGCCGTCACATTAGGACGTTGATGTCCTCAGGCACGGTAATGATAATGGTGATGTTGCCTACAGCCCAGCCAACAGACACCAACACGCTGCAGACATACAAACAGAGAGAGAGAGAGAGAGAGAGAGAGAGAGAGAGAGAGAGAGTTCAGACTTCAGAATTGTATATATCAACGGTACTGCCCTATCTGAAAAGAAAACCAGTTTAGCCTCTAGTATGGATGACACATTTACACAAAGCAAGCATCTTGTGTAAAGAAAATGGAAAGAGTGACTGAAAAATTGAGTGACTGATATTTCGACTGAATGACACAGAAAACGGCTGCTGAATGTAGAGTCAGCGAGCAGCTCTTCAGTCGGCTCTACCCGGATAGGCAGCCTCGTGTGGCAAGGAAAGCGTGGATGGTAAAGCGCTTGGGTGATGATGACGATGATGATGATGGTGATGATGATGATGATGATGATGATGATTTACTCCAAATATGGTGGCGACTTCTTGCATAGTTGTAAGTTCTTGAATTTATATAGGTATTACCTGCATAATGTGAGCTCCACTTGAAATTTTTGCTGTTGCTTCTAGTGTTATTGTGCATGTTCCTTGGTTATGATTGTGTGGGTCCCCACTTTTTGCTTTATTTTCCTTGGTTATGATTGTGGGGTCCCCACTTTTTGCTTATTTTCAGTATGATTGTGTGTACTGTTAGTACTGTTGCAAGTACTGCTCTATTATTAAAGATACAATTAGTATTTTTGCAAATACTGTCTGTGTCACATTATATGTTATAATTGAAGACGCTTCTTGTGTTACTGTAGGTACAATGAGTATGACTATATATGGCTACCTCTTGTATCACTGTAGGCGCCTTTCTCAGTTTTTTTTTCATATGCTGAGTCAAAGATCCATGAACCAAGTGAACATTCTATATTCACGTGAGCAACTCTTCTTCGTGTAGGTAGCAGTTAAATGTCAACATTGCACATAGGTGATGAGATTCCAGATGACAGTTATCCTAAAACACCAGATCCTCAGAGCTACTTATGCAATACCACACTGTTGCCACTAGAACGACAACACCTAATGAAATGAGTGTCGAGAGGTTCAAACCTGAAACCCTCTAAATATGAAATTGTTGTTGTAATTATCTGCCCGTCTACGTACACAGCTGAGATGAACACCAAAACACGTTACAAACCCGCCGTACTCCCGGCATGCAACGCTACTATTGATTGCTGGAAATCTCTGGCTGCACACTGCATGACCTGACACTCAGCTGTCAATGAGGACGTGTGAGCTGTTGAGGGGCAAGTGGCTGAGGCATCGGGACATGAAGTGTAGTGCCCGTAAGGAAAGACAACTGCCTCCTGTTTCAGGAATCGCATGACATGCAGCCGCCTTTGTGCACACTAATCTCGACTGGGATCACACCCTCAGCATTACTGAAGTCTGAATCACCTATGACTGACTTATCTGCTGATAGGATGCACGTGAGTAGTAGGGTAAGGGACTGTTGACTCTCTAAAAGGAGATCTCGGAGAAATCCTCTCTTCTGCAAGATATGCTTCTTTCTCCTGGTAGGTGTTCCTTTCTTCGCCAGTGAGCGTAAGCTCTGCTTGCATCTGCACAACTGTTTCTTCTGGGCAGGAGTCAGTGTTACGTTGCCTTTTAAGATGTTGAGGGAACACTCACTCAGGGCGTTGATCAAATCTGGCGGCCCCTTTCAGTACCGCCTTAATAACAGCAGGCTTGGCACTGCACAACAACTGCAGCATGGGCAGATTGCTTCTCATACGTGCTGACATGATGGTGAAGAGTCAATGTTCCAGTCGCCAATAACCGCATGTGTAGACGGGCACTCGCTTTTTAAAGATCCACAAAGCCTCAATCTCTCTGAAGGACTACCAACACGAAACGGAGAGTGGCTCCTCCAGCGTAGATTATCGGAGACTTCACAGTGTGTTGTATAATCTCCACACACCCTTCTCTCCATTTCTCCACCAAAAAGAAAAATAGTGTTGGAAGATGAACATTATTTTTGCACATACATGACTTGGTGAGTCGGGTCTATGATATTTGTTCTCAGAGGGAGATGATCGGGTGTCTCCTGACGGAGGTCAAACAACAACTAACCGTGGGGTTTGGATGTAGCATCTTTAAAAGCTTCCTGAACATACATGAGTCTTCTGGGATACATCTGTTTAGGCTAAATGGGTGATCTGTGAGGCATCTCTCAGGTTCTTGAACACCACCAGATAATGGATGTTCAAACTGATGGTACGTTGTTCTTTGTTTTTTCCCAAACAGATTCTGCATGATGTACATGACACTCATGTTGCGATGATGACTGCCTTTGGTGAATAGTTTTTGTCACCCTGTCATCTGTTTCACTCATCAAGTCATCAATCACCACCAAACGTCGTTTCCCGATCATCCCATTCTTCTGTTGCGGGTAGTCCTTCGATAAACGTGACTCCTTTCAAAAGAGTATGTCCAGATTGCCACTGTCCGTAACACCACACAATCTCATCGGGAGGTGGTGTCAATACTTTATTGATGTGTTACATAAACCTAGTGACCCAAACAGTCTTTCCACTTCCTGTTGTCCGGCAGTCACACAGGTAAAGGAATGTTTCCACCTTGGATCCATGGCTTCTGTTAGCGTCCCACATTCACATTCTCCTTTATAGCTGGTCTACAGGCTTTAAAGCGCATTCCTTATCATCTTCATCAAGCTCATCATTATCACTGTCATCACCGCCATCTATTTTTAATACGCCTACATCAGCTGACAACCACGCAGCAACAAGAAAACACCCTCTTCTATTTTAAAAACGAAAAAAACACGATGTCGACAAACATCGATCCGCGCTAGCGCTGCAACACGAAACACCCCCATCTATTTTTAACCGCCTATGTCAGCGGACAACCACGCGACCAAAAAAAAAAAAAAGAAAAAAAAAATCTATTTTTTTAGCACATGACGTCAACACTATCGATCCGATTTGCACTCACCACACACCGTGACCTTGACCCTTTCGCCTACTTTCGGAATCTCCACGATCACTTCCGGTCCACGTCACCTGCCGCCTACTTCCGGCATGCGCACCACCACTTCCGGTGGAGATCCCCTCCGAGATTCCCTTTTAGGGGGGTCAAAAATCCTTTACCCTACTACTCTTGTGGGGGAGGGGGGGGTGGAACAGGAAAAGGAAATTGGAATAAAGGGAAGGAGGGAGGTAGGCATGCAAGCAGAAAAGTCCACACGAAGGAATGGGACTAAGGGTATGGAGACAAAACTTTGAACTGAGAATGACATCAAACAGAAACAAACCATGCAGGCTTTTGCTACTGTGTCACCATTGATTTTAACTGCTGCAAATGCTCAGAATACTGTCGTGTTGAGGAGGATGAATGAAGACATGATCAGAGACATGAAATGAGGTCATGAACAAAACTTCTTTGGTCCTGCAGTTAGTGTCACACAAAGCGTGGCATTATCCGATGGAAATGTTAGACACCTTCATGTTACCTCACCCCCTCCAGACGCAGCATGTTTTCTGGGCAAAGCACTGTCCCCATTTCTGGATGTTCCAGGACAATCTGTGATATTTGTATGGTTCTTCTGTATGGTCAACGTTGGAGTCAAAACATGATTTACAGCTAGCAGAACTGCCATATTGGGGATTTCGTGTTTTTTGTTGTTTTTTTTGTTGTTTGTTTTTTTTTGGGGGGCGGGGGGGGGGGGGGGGGGGGGCTAGTATAGGCATTTGTAAATTACAGGCGATGTTCACACAGAAGAAAGATGTATATACAAAAGGAATGACTGGTTACCTTTAATTTGCAAACAAATAAAAGAGATTCAAGCGCAAAGGACACATTAGGATGATGGTTAAGTCATGACATAATTGCTTTTCTGGTGGTTGATGGTTGTTGTGATGTGCTTTTTTCACACGATTTTGTTTTCGTACATGAAACATAAAAGTCTTTGTGTGTGTGCGTGTGTGTGTGTGTGTGTGTGTGTGTGCGTGCGTGTGTGCGTGCGTGCGTGCGTGCGTGCGTGCGTGTGTGTGTGTGTGTGTGTGTGTGTGTGTGTGTGTGTGTGTGTGTGACATACATACATGAGGAGGGAAATGAAAAGACGGACAGACAAATCTTTTAACAGATATACAAACAGAAATAAGCGGAAAAAAACAAAGTCGGTTGTGAGACAAAGACAGTGCGACACTCAACAAGACAGCCCAGACATAAAGGCCACCAATCCAATATCCAACCTCTAATATACCCAGACATTTCATTTGTTCAAGTGGGCCGCCCCAGACGTATCATTTAGACAGGAAACACGAGCAGCAGAAACAAATTCTTGAAATGTGTGAGAGAGGGGAAAAAAAAACACAATTCTGGTGGAATTCAGAGTCTGCCAGTAGAGTGACTGGTGGGGGTGGGGAAGGGCGAGATCAAAAGCTGAGACATCAGGCCCCGCAACGAATCAAACAAACCAATTCTAATGCAACAGCTTCCACCCTGAGGTCTTCTACAGGAAAAAAAAAAAAAAAACAAAGCTGTCACACACACACACACACACACACACACACACACACACACACACACACACACACACACACACATAGAACTGCATTGTTGATAGGGGACGTTGTTTACAGCTGGTAAAAAGAAAAGCTATCTTCCCACTGGGTGATGCAAAACCTGATATTAATAAGGCGAGGGAGGACACAGAACAAGGGAGGATTTTAATGGAAAACCAATATATTGGTGAAGAGAAAACGGCATAAGAATAAAAACATTTATATCTAACAAACGATGCCAAGGGATTAGTAACACGATGATGATGATGATGATGATGATGATGATGATGAAAATGATGATGACGATGACAACGACGATGACGATCATGATGACGGCGACGATGATGATTTCTATTATTATTGCTGTGGTGGTGGTTGTTACTGTGGTTCTTGTTGTGCTGCCCACAGTTGTGGTTGTTGCTGTGGTTCTTGTTGCTACTGCCACAGTCGCGCTGTTGTTGTTTGTTGTTGTTGTTGCTAGTAGTAGTGTTTCATTATCATTATTAATACGGTTATTATTATTAGCATTATTATTATCATCATCATCATTATCATTATTATTATTATCATTAGTAGTAGTAGTATTGACAGTGCTTCTATAGTGTCTCGCTTTGGAATAGAGACCAAGTTTTAAGCATCTTAAAAAAAAACTAACGTTTACATAACGGGCTGCCTACTCGCGAAGAGCCAACTTAAAAGCTGTCAGCTAGAGCTAATTTCAGTCGTTTCCCGTGTCGTTCAGTTAATATCTTAGTCTCTCTGGATTTTCGTTTCCCGTGTCATTCCATAAAATCCTCTCAGGGGGTTTTCCCTTTATTCTTTCTATTTTGTTCACGCATGTGCATGCATATGTGTAACACATCATTCATATCAATAGCCAAACTGATCTTTTCTTCACAGGGTTGGTAATGGGATTTTGCATGTGTGCAGACTTCACGCATGCGTTCACACGTGGAATCTTGGTTTATTGTCACATGGAAAGACTTTTGAGGGGAAATGAGGTCCAAAACTTATGTTATCTCTGAGGGAACCCCACACCTTACCCCTGCATCGATACGACCGGACAGAGATTCGAACCCACAACCCCAGAATAATCAAAATCTCGAGACTGGCACTCTACCACTGAGTTATTCCATCTTTAGTGAAGTTGGTGTTACTTTTGTTATCACCATTGATATTGAAGAAGACGTTAAGGAGAACACCGCCCAAATGAAAGAATAATAACTCAGTGACTAAAAAAAAAAAACACACAAGTAAATGTTAACATACCTGCTCCAAAAAAAATCAGGGAAGATATTATTAATAAGGCAAAAAAAGCGGTTATGGCAATCCTTCATGTTCTTTACAAATTGGAATGTGGTTCTTTTAGTTTGTTTACAAAGTGACTCCCAGGTGCAACCAATACCGCACTATGGTGCAGAAATCTGGGCGTTTGACAGTTGTACTGAAATTGAAAAAGTGCATGTATTTGCCATGCAACGTTTTCTGAATGTGGACACCAGAACTCCAAATGATTTTGTATTTGGTGAGCTAGGAAGATTTCCCATCTATGTAAACTCTTGTATAAAATGTATCAAATACTGGCTGAAATAAATGCGGATCGACGAAAGTAGGCTACCTTTGAAAGCTTATAAAATATTGTATAATTTGGACAGAAGTGGCAAGAAGACGTGGGCTTCAAATATTCGTCAGTACCTGAATTCATATGGGTTTACTTTTGTTTGGGATAATCAGTGTGGTCAATGTATTTCGAATTTCATAAAATCCTTCTGGCAAAGAGTTATAGATTGTAGGTGGCAGGATTGGCACGATCACATATACACCAGTGATAGATTTGCTGAATATTGACCATTTAAATCTACATGCGTAGTTTAACCATAGATTGGAACTGGAATGAACAGATATGCAAAAAGTGCTTCGAATAAGTTTAGATTTGGTATTTCTCATATTGCTAGCCATCGTTTAAGATACAGACTTTAACATCAACGAGAAATCTTATGTCGATTGTGTAGTGGAGCTAAAGAGGATGAATTCATTTCTTGTTTTGTTGTCCCGTTCTCCAGGATCTTAGAGGGAAACTAATAAAACCTAAATATTCTAATAATCCACGTAACTTTCGATTTCATATGTTTTTGCCGTCTAGAAATGAAGCCACTCTTTTAAAACTTGCTATGTTCATATATGAAGCTCTGAAAAGATTACAAACAGCAACATCGCAGCATGTTACAGTTACAATTTGTTTCATTGTTAATTTGTCTTATGCAGGTATGTATTTAATTTGATACAATATTTAGAGTACTGCCGAAGCAATTCTTATCATAGAGTTGATTTCATAACCATATTTCTATGTGTCACCCCCTTCATTTAGGGGCTTAGGCTATTTGTATTCGCATCTCTCTCTCTCATTCTCTCTCTCTCTCTCTCAACTGTTACACTAACTGATCGGACAAATAGACCTGTTGAGGACAGCAACAACAAAATCAGGAGACGATAACGCGCGACTTTCTGCTTCAAATACAGTAACCTTTTATCAGTTCCTGAGCTGAGCAAATGCATCTAGAGTTTTGCATATTTGAATTAAAACGCTCGCCAGAATAACGATTGGGCATATGGACTATCTGCACAAAAGGCCCATCATTTCTCACTCACTCATCATTTCTACTCATATTTTAATCTTCTCTCAGAGTGAATGGTTAGGCTGCCTAATGTTGTACGCGCCAGCGCCATTTGTCCGAAGAAAGCGGCAAGGTCACTCTCTCTGAACGGGAGTTCTAAAGCAGATTACCTCCCTTTTTGTACATCGTCTATGGAAGTGGTTTCATGATCAAAAGCGAGTGATATCTGTATTAATATCGATATTTCTCGGCTGTTGTCTGGAAGGCCACAAGAGAATTTATTAGCGTGTGTATATATATGTTGTATATATATATATATAAAATGGAAGATAAGCCACACCGTTCCAGCAAATTATTGGCAGCTAGGTCTATATATATAATATATATATATATATAATGTTGAAGAAGTTAGGACAAAACAAGTGTAGGTTAACAATTTTTTCATCGTTTTAGTAATGATTTGGCAAACATTTGAAAATGAAAAGGGGGGGGGGGGGGGGGGGGGGGGGGGGAGTATATTATAAAAATGAAAACCCTTTTCTAGCTGCATGAGGGAACCATTGTAATCCCTCTCGAAGACAGATTTATACGTATCGCCTGCTCGTAGGCCTTTCGTCCACTGGATCAGAACTCATCAGGGAGACACGACTGATTGTGTTCGTGCTCTTGGCGCCAAATACATACACAACACAGTCCGTAATTCTGTGGTGTTCTCACCACCAAGGGTTCAAAGAAGAAGCCAACAGCACCCCAAAAAGCAGCCAGCGAAATAGTAGTAGAACAAAAAAAAAAACAAAAGTGTGGAGAGGTAAAAAGTTGCTGAAAAATTAAAAACATTATGAAAAGAGTATAAAATGTAGGGGACAATCTTTGAGCCTATGCTTGAGGATCCATAAAAGAATGCAAGGGAGAAAAAAAAAAAAATATGGAACAGTCTGAGTGGTCAGCTCTGCTATTCAATAACCAAGCATTATCAGCGGCTAAGAATTGTGTAGAACAACCTTTACTTGGATCTCCTAAGAGATGCAATCGCACACTGATTGACCAAACAATATAATGCTGAACAACTAAGTAGTGGGGGGGGGGGGGGGGGGGGGACAAGTGCAGGTTAACAATTCTTCCATCATTATAGTAATGATTTGGCAAAGATTTGAAATCTAAAAAAAAAGGGGGGGGGGGGGGGAAATGTATATTACAAAAATGAAAACCCTTCACTAGCTGCATGAGGGAACCATCGTAATCCCTCTCGAAGGTGGATCTATATGTATCGCCTGCTCCTAGGCCTTTCGTCCGCTGGATCGGAACTCATCATATATATTCAACTTTAATTCCTCCACATCCACTGAACACAATGTGTGTGTGTGTGTGTGTGTGCGTGTGCGTGTGCGTGTGCGTGTGTGTGTGTGTGTGTGTGTGTGTGTGTGTGTGTGTGTGTGTGTGTGTGTGTGTGTGTGTGTGTGAGAGAGAGGGCGCGTGCGCGCGCTCGCGAGCTTGAACATTTGTAACTACGTGCTTTTGTTTTCGCTGCGTGTGTCAAAGAGTATGGCTTATGAACAACATGCCATTCCCACTGCATGTTTCAGTTTGCTTTTGTTCTACGAGAAGATCATGGCAACGTTTTAAAGAATAAGAAAAAAAAAAAAAGACAAAAAGACAAGAGGCTAGGAGGTTAAAAAAAGAGAAGTTAGGAAGGAAGGAAGAGAGGACACAAGGAAAAAGAAAAAAAAGAAAAACTACAGAGAAAGAAATAGATCATGAGAAAGAAAGAAAGAAAGGACAGACAATTGCAAGGGAAAGAAGGCAGAAAAAAAAAGGATTTAAAAAAAAAAAAGACATAAGAAAGAGAAGGAAAAAGGATGGGGGTAAAAGGAAGAAAGAGGGGAAAGAAAGAGAAAACACGCCTTTTAATCAACTTAGCCTCTAAAACAGTTTAAACAGAAAGAAAAGAAGAGAAGGGAAGACACTTTTTTGTGTGTAATTTACGACACAGACATGCTGGTTTGCGCCTCAGCGAAGGGCACCATGACCGCATGGAATTTGAAGAAAACAGACACGGGATTGCCACGTGTTCATCAGGGTGAAATGATTGGATGACAACGCTGCTGCACGCAGGAGGTGGAGATCCCCACTGTGAACTTCACATTGAGTTATTGCCCCTTCAGTAGTTCTTTCGTGAGGGGGGGGGGGGGGGGGGAGACAGGGAAGAGGAACCAACAATGGGGGAAGGTGGGGTTATGGAGTGTAAAATTCGACATGAGGGGTGGAAGGGGGGGGGGGGGGGAGAACAGAGGCAGGAAGGTTTTAATGCGTATTTATCTGATTCATTCGAAGACGCTTGAGCGTGTATAACATGTTCACAAGAGTGTTAATTAATCTTAGCCTGTGAAGGTTTTGGTTTTTTTCGTTCCATAGTTTAACAAAACTAGTGAAATAAAAAGGCAACGTTCGGATCTGTAAGACGTGTTCTGACTGATTTCCGAGTTTAAAGTATTTGAAATTCATTAGCTTGTAGACATGTCTGCCTGTTTCTCAAACGCACAGAATTCAAAAGCAAAATTGCATGTTCACACATGCGCATCTATGTTCTATTACGGCTTATTTTTAGGAAAAATTGATATGAATCATGGTTTGAATTTTTTAATGCACATAATGACGCGTTCATTTATGGGTGTCTCTCATGTGATGAAACGTTTCTCTCCCCCCTTCTCTCTCCCCCCTCTCTCTCTCTCTCTCTCTCTCTCTCTCTCTCTCTCTCTCTCTCTCTCTCTGCAGCTAGCGAAGGACTCTTTGAGCATGATGATTAAACAAACCAGAAAATGAAGGGACTCGGACAAAAATCTTGGAAGCAAATAGATGAAACCCCATGAGAGTTAACAAATCTCTCTCTCTCTCTCTCTCCTCTCTCTCTCTCTCTCTCTCTCTCTCTCTCTCTCTCTCTCTCTCTCTCTCTCTCTCTTTCTCTCTCCACCACCTCATTTCCCAGCCCCCTGCTCACTTCTCTCGACCTCCCTCCCTCCTCACCCACACACACTCCATCTCTTCCCCTATCAATTTCTCGCGGCAGCAAAGAGACAGTGAAGATGTCCAGAGGTCTTCTCTCTGCTGCCTGACAGAGAAGGGTCAGATCGGCCTCGTCAGTGTTTAGGGAGCTGTTGAAGGTATCTGTCACATTCGGACGTCGCCGTCATCAGTCACCAAGGCAATGCAGACATACAAACAGAAAGACAGAGAGAGATACAGATGTTTATTCAAAAAGCCCACAGAGAGAGAGAGAGAGAGAGAGAGAGAGAGAGAGAGACAGAGACAGAGACAGAGACAGAGAACAGAGAGACAGACAGACAGACAGACAGATGACAGACAGAGAGAGAGAGAGAGAGAGAGAGAGAGAGAGAAATAATTCGGACATTAGAATTTTTGTATATTAACGCCACCACCCCATCTGAAGGAAGAGGTGTGAATTAAAGAATGGAAAAATCAGTCAGCAAGTCCAAACACAAGCTACCGCAAAGCACGAAAATATCTTACCTCTCGCCTGCCCTTTTAGAAGAAAAGGGCTAATTCCACTACGCCTGCTTTCTTAATAGCTACATGATGTGCCTGTTCAAACTGATTTGGGTTAGCATTATGATATCCAGCGTAAACCGTGTAAGACAGACAGACAGACAGACAGACAGACAGTCTCTACAATCAACAGTTCTGATGACAATCAAATTTAATCAGACGATTCAGAATGTAGACTGCAGTGAATGTTGTTGTTGAAGGTTGTTGTTGTTGTTGTTGTTGTGGTACTTGTTTTTGTTTTTTTGTTTTGTTTTGTGGTTAAAACAACAAGCTACCGCAAAGCACGAAAATATCTTATCCACCTGTATCGCCTGCTTTTTCTGAAGAAAAAATCTAGTTGCAAAGTGCCACTACGCCTGCTTTCGGAAATGTGCCTGTTCAAGCAAATTTGGGTTAGCATAAATGTCAGCGTAAACCGCCCAGAGAAAACGTGGACAGACGAGTCACAGACAAACAGACAACGCAGACAACCTCAGGTCTTCTACAATCAACAGTTCTGATGACAATCAAAGTCAAAAGACGATGTCAGCTGTTGACTGCAGTCTGTGTTCAAGTGCATTTTCGTTATTTGTTCATATTTGTTGCACCTGAAGTTGACTTTTTTTTTGAAACGCGTTTTGTGGTTTGTCTTGTGAATGGTTTGTCAGAACCAAAATTATCCGGTTCGCTGACATTGTGTCTTGTTCTGCTGAGAAATAAAGATAAAAGTTTCATGTTTTCAGGCTTTTTCATCATTTTCAGCTTCTTAAGTGTCTCGTGGAAAACCGGTGCTGTGAATTGAGAAAGAACAACTGTTCATAGTGGCTTCAAAACAACTAAATTTTGATATCTCAGGCATGTATGGAAGGTATTAAAATATAACATACTAACAACAATACAGATGGTATTCGATATCCCTACGGTATACAGTGTGTTTGTCGGGAACTGTCTCACCACAACATTTAGATAGAAAAGGAAAAAGAAAAAAAAATGAAAAAAATAATTATAATTTCCTTGGTAGGTGCGTATGGGTCCTACTATTTGCTTTCACATTAGAACATGAGTCTGTAAAGAGAAATGAAAAAAAAAAAAAAACTGAAATCAATGTCAAACAATAACACGTGTGACATATTGTCTCGAAGCAACATGACATCATTTTTATCTGTGAATATTTCAAATCATTGTCTTCCTTCCTCGATACGATCCTGACAAGGTCCCCTTTAAAGCGGGTTTTTATTTGCTTGTTTGTTTGCTTGTTTGTTTGCTTGTTCTTTGTTCTATGGCCATTGACTAAACGATCTGTTTGCCATAAATCAATGAAAGTCCTGTGTCACGATCGAGTCATACGCAGTGTGGTTTGATAGTGTTCGTCCTTTTTTTATATCAACAATGTATCACATTCTCCTTTTCTGCTGATTAAATGAAGAAATAATAGGTGATGAATAGGTGATGTATGTACTGACAGAAAGATGACGTATGAAACACTGGATGTGGATGACAGTACATCGGAAATCACTGTCTGGGTCAGCAAGCTCTGGACCACAACAGCATCTTGATGTCATGATAGCATCGCTCTCTCTCTCTCTCTATCTCTCTCTCTCTCTCTCTCTCTCTCTCTCTCTCTCTCTCTCTCAAGTACAGAGTAGATTCAGTAATACATCAAAAACTCTTTCTCCGTTTATTTCTGTTCCCTGTGTCTAGTTGCTCTCTTCCTTCCTGATCCGACTGCCTCTCTCTCTCTCTCTCTCTCTCTCTCTCTCTCTCTCTCTCTCTCTCCTCTCTCTCTCCCTCTCTCTCTCTCTCTCTCTCTCTGTTCGTGAGGTGTATTCCACATGTGAGTTGAATGTCAGGTCAGGATTTCCTTTGGGATTCTGTTGTTGT
>JADBJO010006888.1:22500-37500 GCA_016801955.1 Conus betulinus
CAAACATATGCTATTTCCTACACGACAAAACCTTACGAATATCAAATGTATGTATGTTGGGATTCCCCCCCCCCCCCCCCCCCCCCCTTATCCCCCCTCCCCACCCATCTCCATTTCTCTCACCCTTCACCCCTTTCTCCTCTTCTCCTTTCTCTTGTTAACTTTCTTTTATTCCTACGTTTTTTTGATTTTTTTTTTTATTTGCATTTGTTCGCTTGTTTTGCCCTTCTGTACCTTTTTCTTCTAGTTTTTTGTCTCTTCTTTTCTTTTGTTTTTTTTCTTCACCTGTGGTTCTTTGTCCTCTTCTGGTCCCCCCTTTTGTAACGGACACTCATTCTAAAATCATACATCTCCATTTTCTGCTCTTCAATCATTCTGTTCTTTTATCTGTTTTCCCGTGGTATTCTCTTCCATCTTGCGTAAGGTTTCCAGCATGCTTTTCTTCTTCTTCTTCTTCTTCTTCTTCTTCTTCTTCTTCTTCTTCTTCGTCGTCTTTTCTCGTCGTCCTTGTCGTCTCTGTCGTCGTCGTTTTTTACCTATATTCATATGCTCATTCATCTTCTTCTTTTTTTTCTCCTTCTTTTCGCTCTTTCCTTCCTCGTTTCTTTGTGCCTTCCTTCCTTCCTTCGTTCTTTCCTTCTTTCCTCTCTCCTCTCTCCTCTCCTCCTCTTCCTCCCCCTCCTCCTCCTCCTTCTCCTCCTCTTCTTCTTCTTCTTCTTCTTCTTCTTCTTCTTATTCTTCTTCTTCTTCTTCTTCGTTTCTTCTTCGTTCTTCTTCTTCCTCTCCTTTGTCTTCTTCTTCTTCTTCGTCTTCTTCTTCGTCTTTGTCTTCTTCTCCTTCTTTCTTCCTTCTTCTTCTTCTCTTCTTCTTCTTTCTTCTTCTTCTTCTTCTTCTTCTTCTTCTTCTTCTTTGTCTTCTTCTTCTTCTTCTTTCTTCTATTCTTCTTCTGCTTATTCTTCTTCTTCTTCAGAAGAGAGAGAGAGATTCTAAGCTTTGAAATCTTATTCTTCTTATTCTGTCTGATGTTCTTCAAATTTTTTTTTTCTTTTTTTTTTTTTTCTTCATTTGTAGGTCTTCTTCTTATTTATTTCTTTTCAATTCAAATTCTTCTCCACCTCCTAAAAAAGGCCTTCCATCCATTCCTAATTGTCAACCTAAAGAGGGGTGTCATTTCATTCATGTCAAATTCTTGTCATTGGGGGGGTCACTGGGGGTGTCATTGGGGGTGTCACTGGGGGTGTCATTGAGGGGTGTCATTGGGGGTGTCACTGGGGGGTGTCACTGGGGCTCCATATGATTTCCTGTTCACCGGAGCCCTTGAGTTCTGTCAGTGTTGTGCCGAGGCCTTGGTCTCTGCAGATGTTTCCCTGTCGACACTGCAATGTTGTCACCCCCCCCCCACACACCACCACACACACACACCCACACCACACACACACACAAACTTTCCTCCGTCTTTCCGTCCGTCTCCCTCCCTTCACAGTTGTTCTCTGGCGATTGTTTTGCATGTCCAGAAGGACTTTGATGCATGGTAACACTAACAATATTCTAATTAACGTCAGTACATCTTCATATGACCTGAGGCGCTGCTAGGTGATTTGATGCACTTTACCGGTGATAAGATCAAAACGGCTGATGTTCAGTAGATCGCGGTAACACTTCACTTCGATGGCTTAGATTCCTCTTCCAGATCAGCGGTGACGGTACATCCGTGTCTGTCATGGAGAGATGGGATATCCAGTCCACACAGGAGACTGATTTTGTCTTTTCAAGGAAATGTCACTGTTCTTTCCATGCAGGTTGTAGTCTGAACAGCGTTGACGGCGTCCCTGCTGTCCATGAGAGGACATCTGGTTTGGATCCCTGGCTTGTGATGATGAATCCCAGGGAAGTGAAATGCTGAGCAGTTCCTGGCTTCCTTCCATGGACGATATGTTGCTATTGACGTGGAATCGTGCTCTTCTCAGAGTTGCTTTTCGTGCCATATCCTTTTTTTTTAATGTTGCATCCCGTCCTCCAAAGCTTTGCAGGTTCTTGTGCGCTGCCTGTCAGGGCATCGGTGTCGGCAGCCCAGTTCGTGACGGTTCTTCCTCCTTTGCACTATACTGGCATACTCTTCACGTGTATCAGTCATGATGCGTTTCAGGATCTGGCATGAACTCCCAGAGCACACCAGGAAGTTAGTCTGGCGTATGGAGGAAGTCATTTGGGGGCAGGGCCCAGAATAGCCAGCCCCCCCCCCCCCCCCCCCCCCCCTCCGCTCCCTCTTCGCCCTCCTTCCTCCACGCGTAAACTTGAAAACATGAATGTGTGTTTCTTGAGGCCCAACCCTAGTTTCATCACTGGTCCTGAACTGCTCCCTTTTCCTTTGCATGCCCTTGCCACACTGGGGAAATACGTTCATGTGATGTGTTCTATTTTCATAAGAGAATGCATGGCACTCCTGAATAGCAGTGTACAAAAGAATTTGCAGAACAAGGGACGCGTGGAAGCCTTCTTCACTATGTTGACCAGAGCAAAGTAAAGTTCCAGACTCGTCTAGCCCAGAATTAGCATCGTCAGGCTATCACAAAATGAGAAGATGGGATCGAGTACGGCAGCAAGGGGTAGAGGGTCATTTTGGTTCTGTCTCACACTACCTCTTTAGGGGAGGGATTAGGCACCATGATCACTGTGCTGATCCAGGGGAATTGAAGCTACCAATGTTCATAACCTGATAAACGTGATCCAGGTATGTACTGCATCGCCATATGTATGTGGGGTGGGTGATCAATCCAGTCTTCTCTGTAATAAATTGCCGAGAATTGAATCGAGCACCACCCTCATCCTGCTGCACATGCTGACCCAACCAAAACCCATCACTCCCCAACACTTCATTCCCCTACACTGGGGTATGGTATAACATCACTCCCAACACTTTCATTTCCCTACACTGGGGTATGGTATAACATCACTCCCAACACTTCATCCCCTATACTGGGCTATGGTATATACATCACTCCCAACACTTCATCCCCTACACTGGGCTATGGTATACCATCATCACTCCCAACACTTCATCCCTACACTGGGGTATGGTATAACATCACTCCCAACACTTCATTCCCCTACACTGGGGTATGGTATAACACCATCACTCCCAACACTTCATTCCCCTACACTGGGGTATGGTATAACATCACTCCCAAACACTTCATTCCCCTACACTGGGGTATGGTATAACATCACTCCCCAACACTTCATTCCCTACACTGGGGTATGGTATAACATCACTCCCAACACTTCATTCCCTACACTGGGGTATGGTATAACATCACTCCCACACTTCATCCCCTACACTGGGGTATGGTATAACACCATCACTCCCAACACTTCATCCCCTACACTGGGGTATGGTATAACCACCATCACTCCCAACACTTCATTCCCTACACTGGGGTATGGTATAACATCACACCCAACACTTCATCCCTACACTGGGATATAGTATAACCACAGCTTATGTGTAGAGTGGGGGGGGGGGGGGGGGGGGTCATTGTCGTCCTGTCCTGGATTAAACCAACCCTTTTACCGCCTCGACCGTCAGATGTTAATGGAGCGGTGTTGTATCTCTGACGCCTTAATTTTAGTCACAAAACAGCTCAACGAACCAAAGGACGGTGTGTTTCAAACACTCCAGTCAAAACAGTCCACCATGTTTACTTCAGTGATACATGACCACTGACACCCAGCTGCAGGGCTGTAAGACCCTGTTGGGGAGTGAGTACCTCCACTTCACGTCAGCCTTGGTCAAACGTGGGCTGCAAGGCAATAATTGTCTGATCACAGCTGTCTTTATACTCTCTCACGCAGAGAATGCGCTGTTCTAACGGTTTACGGGTCTGTGGGCCATCTACGCTTACAGCAGCAACGTATCCTTACAGCAGTCACAAACAGAGCCTTCTGCATTTATTTTCGGCACTTTTGTGCATTAATCACACATATGTGAATTATGATTAATGCACGGAGTGTGGAAGCCACCGCCAAGAAAGGATATTTTAAAAGAACATAGGATTTCTGTAACGAAACTCAGCAATGCACCCTTCCCCACCTGGTGAGTAAATGCAAAACGTAATATCGGGCGGGCCATTTTTTTTTTAACACATGGACAGATAAGTGACTCTTCCTTCTTTGTTCGTACTGTCCTGAATGTTAAATGTTTGTCTGTTTTTTGCCTGAAGAAGACCCAAGAAGTCGAAATGCAATTGTGTCTTGTCCTGTGCTTTGTTTGTCAATGTCCTGGCGGGCAACTAACCCCCTCTCTTTCTAAATTTTGCTTCATTCTCCGCCCTCAGTCACTCCATTTTGGAAAAAAAAAAAAGTAATATAGTCTGCTTTACGAAGGTTGAGTGAGAACCGGTCCACACTACTCCATGTCACTATGGAAGAGAACACGAGATAGAGAAACCGCATGCCAGTAATAAACAGTATCTTCCACTGCGTGGTATTTTTTTTGCTAAAAGGCGTGCGCTAACTGTAGGTGGCGTCACGGACAACACGTGCCACGCGCGCGGCTGTGGGAAAGAATGAGTAGGCTTCATCCGCAACGGAGTGTGCATTGCTGTTAGCTTACGGTCAGCAGTGAGCGTGAGGGCCCATTAGGGGTCAGCAAAGTCTATTGGCAGTTTCCTGACTCAGGGATGGGGAAGGGTAGGTAGCGTTTGTTTTTCAATTTCATGTGCCGACAGGGTTATAGGTGGACACCCAGATGGGGATCATGGCAAAAGCGTGTCATTCACTCAGGAGGATCGTTGAATGTAAAATAACAGAAATAACTGGTTCACATCGCAATGTCTGTGTAGACAACCGGCTGATAGGCGTGTTCAACATTTACACTGAGCTCTTCCCACAGCTGAGGTATGGAAGAGAGACTGAGCTGTGCTATGGCATATGGCATTCCAAAGGGCAGCAACTCCTTTGCATCGAACAGCTTAATTTTGGGGAAGAGCAGTGGTTACCACCTTCATTAAGCTGATTTAAGTAAAATGAAGATGGTTATTCTTGTCCCAGCGTGCATCAGAGCCCTGATTAATCATTTCATTAAAAAAAAAAAGTGTGTGTGTGTGTGTGTTTGGGGGGGGGGGGGGCTATTCTTAGTTTATCCCAAATTAACTCCCAAGGAGAAGATCTAGGGAAATGGGGTGGTGAGGATGGGAGGGGATCGGGCGTAGGACCAGAGTCCCGAAGTTTGAACTTGGAGAGGGAGCCGTTTCCTTCTCTCTCTCTCTCTCTCTCTCTCTCTCTCTCTCTCTCTCTCTCTCTGACTTAGGGGCCAGTGTTTTCCAACAGTATCAGGTCAAATAATGCAAAATGAAAAAAAATATCATGACCCAGAAGGGAGAGTAGTATATCCATTCAGATTGCGATGTCAGACATTCAGACGTTCAGTGTGATTTCATGCCACATGGACGCTTCAAACAGACAACCACTCGTGGAATTGACGGCTTAGAATGGGACATTCCTTTTCTATCCGGTATTCTGAAGACTGAATGTGTGGATGTCAGTGGTGTGTGTGTGTGTGTGTGTGTGTGTGTGTGTGTGTGTGTGTGTGTGTGTGTGTGTGTGTGTGTGTGTGTGTGTTTTGTGGTGTGTTTGCGTGTGTTAGAATGTATATGTGCACAACTATGTGTGTGTGTGTATGTGTGTGCGTGCGTGTGTGCGTGCGTGCGTGCTGTGTGTGTGTGTGTGTGTGTGTGTGTGTGTGTGTGTGTGTGTGTATGTGTGTGTGCGTGTGTGTGTGTGTGTGTGATCGCGTTTGTGTGTGTGGACACACGCACAGGCATGCAAGTGAGTCTCCGAAAGTGTGTGTTCAGTGGGGGGAGGGGGGGGGGGGGATGAAGAGGGGCGATTGTTTACACGTGGTGGAGGACGGGTTGGTGGGTGTGCGGGTGGGTGGTCGATATCAGTGGATCAGAGACACGCAGAACAAAGTGAAAGCAAAAAACCATAACGAGAATTCAGACACACACCGGCACCTGTCCAACAAAACCTCCTCCAGCCTGGCCAGACACACACCATCAGCAGCAACAGCCCTCTGACAGAGAACACACCAGTCACCAGCCGAACAAGAAACCAAAAGAATGCAACCAAAATGGGTCACACAGACCCTCCGGAAACGTTCAAACATCACCAGACGACCCAGGAGGAAATGACAACCTCCAACGCGAACGGAAACGAGGCCGACCACGAAACACCTGGCATCGCCTGCTAGGAGCAGACAAGAAACTTGTGGGGTACACTGGGAGACAGCTGGACCGGAAGACCCAGGACAGGGAAGCAACTCTGGAGGACTGCTGTTGACAGTCTCTGCTCGCGGAAGAATGACCGGCCTTGATAATGTGATGATCTGGTCAGCTTTCTTTTGATTGTGGGGACTTGCTGACAGAGGGGAAGAGGGGCAGAAGAAGGTTTTCACTGGCAGGGGAGTGGGGGTGGTGGTAAGGAGGAAGGGGGTTTAGAGGAAAGTGGGAGGTGTCTATCAAAGGTGATTAAAGAAGATTTTGGGAGGTTTTTAATTTGTGAGCAGGCAAGCGGCTGCACACATGCTCACACACACATACAGAAAAAAAAAACTTTTTCAGCTACAGATCTACTCATATCATCGTAATATGACGGTTGTCTGTGAACACACTGCTGCAGCATACAGTCAGTATCGCACGAACGGATTCACAAGCACATTCCATTTCCAACATATTATCAAATCTTACTTTTAGAGGAAAGATGTTAAATCGAAGAACAACAATTTACGGATAATGTGACAAATGCGAAGACAACCTTGCTAAAAGCAGTCATAGGAAACGAATATGAAAATGATTCTTTTGGGGTGTCCGGGGGTGGGGATGGGGGCTTATTTGTCAAGCATGTTAATCTCCACTCAGAGTCGGGAAGACAACCAATTTACGGATAATGTGACAAAGGGCATAGGAAACGAATATGAAAAATGATTACCCTCAGAGAGAGAGAGAGCGTTGGGGTGGGGGGGGGGGAGTAGGGGGCTATTTGTCAAGCAACAGGTCCGGGAAAAAATGGAGTTTACTGACACCGTAATATTGTGTAACAAACATTGCGTCTCTCTTAAACGACATATGTTCTTGCTTAACACTTATTTGTATACTTATCGAATATGCCTTCACAGTACATGTTAATCTCCACGACAGAGTCAGTGGCAGCGGTGCTTACACACAATGGCCAAGAAACATTTCATTGCGCTCCAACAATGGGAAAGCTGAAAAAAAAAATGCTAACATAATTGCAAGATACTATCGAGCGTTGAAAATTTTAGTCCCTTCAATGTAGATCTATGATAAAAAAAAAAATTTTTAAGTTAATTAACGTAGCTTAATGACTGTAGGTGTAGTGGACCGCGTGAGTTTATTGCGTCTGAAGCACGGCATGATGGAAGACGTTGCCCATCTTTCTCCTGCCGACGCCTTAACCTTCCCTGACCTGAAAAATATTACTTTCCATCTGAGTGCACACAGACTTTGGCAGAACTCACAGCTTTACAGGCAAAGGCTGGAACCATCTGACTGCGGGCCCCTGTAACGTGTCAGGGTCTGTTAAAATGGAGACACACACGCTCCGCAGCGAATCTGATTCCTTCAGGTCGTGCGTGAGAGAAATTTACTTCCATCTCCCAGAAGCTCCACATTTTGCAAGTGGGATAGAAAACTGCTAGTGCATAATTTCAGCATGGGTGGGGGGTCTCGCTGTGTGCCACGCATTGATGATGACTCCCCCTTTCCTTCCAAAAATACCAAACGAAGTAAGAGATGACAAAAGGAAACAGACCCACTGATCTCAAAGACCCTTAGGGTAATATGCTGTATGCTAAAGAATCCTCAGTTGTTTTAGAGGTCAACCTCAGGGAGTATACTCTTTATACTCACTAGTTGGAACGCAACTTTGTAATATGCCGGGTGATCTTTTTACAATTGCCTCCACAATCACATGACATTCAATGTCGATTTGATAGTCATGTTCGGCCAGATCTACAGATCAATCGTACCAATGATCTGTTCAACCTGGGCAGATGCAACAATTAGTATCCATCATTTCACACATCCGTGTTGCAAATACTGTTTCCAATAGCATATTTTGCTTGTTTACTTGCCATTGCCCACCATTATACAAAAAATGATGCCTTTTTTGTACTCAGAGATCTGTTGGACATCGGCAAAAGTCTGCGCTTTTTCAGCTGTCTTTCTAGTTGTCTCTTTGATATTGCCGTTGTGTGGGCCCGGTGACACTGTTATACAATATTCCCTGGGTGTTAGCTGTTATCAGATACTCCCCTGGCTTCCTGCTAAAAGTTAGAACTCAATACAAAATCACGCGTCTGCATTAGCACACTCACCTCCGGTGGACCTGAATAGCTGTCTGATCTGGTTCTCCTGTGCTCATCACCAACGACTCTCTCTCCTCTTCTGACAACTATGTCGGTTTCTCCGTCCTCTATCACATTCCGTGAACGTAGTGGGTTTTTTTTTTTCCTGCCCCTTTTTGTATGGACCTCCCTTTCATTGAAATTCTAGCTCTCTGGATCTGTTCGTGTTTTCTGCAACGTCTGTGAAAGATCTCTCTCTCTCTCTCTCTCTCTCTCTCTCTCTCTCTCTCTCTCTCACTCTCTCTCTCTCTCAACAACTTTGATTTTGCTGCTGTGGTTTGTCGGGTTTTCAGTTCTCTGGCCAACAAACATAAAAAAAGAAAACTCATAGCTTACAAAATGGCAGAGAGAGAGAGAGAGAGAGAGAGAGAGAGGAGAGAGAGGAGAGAGGGAGAGACAGACAGACAGATAGACAGACAGACAGGCAGACACAGACAGATAGGCAGACAGACAGACAGGCAAGTAGGCAGACAGACAGATAGATAGACAGACAGACAGAAGAACAAGAAAGGGATGAAAACAAAGATGAAGGAATTCTGCAAACGAAGATTATGACATGAAAAATGAAGCAAGGTGCCTAAAATCAAACCAGGTGCCTGAGCATTTTTTGATCCGACCAATGGAATCACACCGTTCACTTTGCCGGAAGCTCAATGATTCTCTGCAGCTGATCTCCCTCAACCCTCTTCGACCGGAGATGACTGTGCGAATCTAGCCATCAATCAGTGTCGGTCTGTTTAATTGTTTTAATCAGCTCATCCTCTCTGGATGACAGTCGTTTCAATCACTGTGAAGATCCAAAGGATGAGGGGTGTAGTTGTAGTTTGTTGGTTTGTTTCTGATGGCCGTTTTTTTTTAGCATTTACTAAGGAGGTAATGTTAAATCCTGCGTCTGTTGGGTTTGTCTGTTGTTTATGGCCGGATTGCACAAAAACTATGGAATCTGCTTTGACAAAACTTTGTCAAAGGTGGAATGAGATGATATGAGCGTGTGGATGTGTGTGTGTGTGTGTGTGTGTGTGTGTGTGTGTGTGTGTGTGTGTGTGTGTGTGTGTGTGTGTGGAAACAATCTTTCCACAGCATTTACAAATAATGAAATAGTTGAGAGAGAGAGAGAGAGAGAGAGAGAGAGAGAGAGAGAGAGAGAGTAGCAACACATTTAGCAGCATTTGCATGTAATGAAACAGTTTAAGAATGCCTAAATACATCAAGAAGCTCACCGTGTTCAGGTAGACGTCACCAAAGTGAATAGAAGACAAAAGGGGAAATCCTGGAGAGTACTCACAGAGAATACAGTTCGGAAATGCGTATTTGGCAGATTACCTGGATCGAGAATAAACGACCTGGATCTGAAACTTGGTCTTATAGTTCTGGTCACAGCGTTTACACCAGTCCATCACCATCCATCACCACAGCAAATGAAGAAGAAGAAGCAGAAGAAGAAGAAGAAGGGGGAGAGGGGGGAGGGGCGACATGGACTCTGCAAGCTCTGTTTTCACAAACAACGATGACAGAAACTGTAGTACCTTTTAAGAAATCGTTCCCAATGTTGTGATGCTCTTTCAACTCGGCATGTGTAAAATGAAGCATCTGCAAGAATATTCATTACTTTGTGTATGTAGCAGTAAAGATTGAAGCAAGAAATATAATCCATAAGTTGTAATTGTAACAGATATTTAAGACACCTGTATTTATTAACATGAAGAGGTGATTCATGTTTTGTTCTGAGCAAATCGGGGGAAAAAAAGCAAAATGTTCAAAATCAAATCTGTGGTTAGATCATCTCCGTCCACCCCACCCGCACTAACCAAACTCCAGTCTCCTTCCCTTTTCCCTTAGTGACATCACAACGTCCACTGTGCCGTAAACTTGATGACCCTTCACAGCCCATTCCCTGACCATCTCCATCAGACGGGACCGGGAGTCTTTGATCAAACGATCAAGATCAGTGTTGATCTACTCAGGAATGTGCGACCAGAGCATGTTTTTCCCAGTGCCAAAATGCACACAGTACCAGTGGGATATAAAGAAGTGTCACGTCCTTCCTGGTAACAAGCTGCTTCCTACGTCAGGAAGCCTGCGTTTTGAAAATCTAGACGTGTGCGCAGTTCAGTTTTACCTGCATGGTTACTGTGTTTGTTTCAAGAGGGGTTGGTGCATGGGGGTTGAAAATGGGGTGTCTGACTATTCCAGAAAGCCTGCACTGTTTCTGCCTGTCTGTCTATCTGTCTGTACATCCATCTGTCTCTCTCTCTCTCTCTCTCTCTCTCTCTCTCTCTCTCTCTCTCTCTCTCTCTCTCTCTCTCTCTCTCTCTCACACACACACACACACACACACACACACACACGTGCGCGCTTGCGCATGCACGCACGTACATCTATATACTGTTAAACACACCAATCATCAAAACTTTTCACTGAGAGTTATTAAGCACACAAGTTCTGCGATAAAGTGTTGAAATTTTACAATTCTAACGATGTGTAACAATGAAAACACAAAGCAAAAGACCAACTGCTTGAGTAAAAACAAAAACGCGCTCAGTTACTTTAGAGATCGTCAGAAAAAAACGCGCTTATAAACACGTAAGGTACGCAGCCTCACTGTTAAATACGCCAATCATCACAACTTTTCACCGAGAGTTATTAAGCACACAAGTTCTGCGATAAAGTGTTAAAATTTTACAATTCTAACGATGTGTAACAATGAAAACAAAAAAGAAAAAGACCAAGTGCTTGAGTAAAAAACAAAATGCACTCTCTGACTTCAGAGATCGTCAGAGAGAAAACGCGCTTATAAGAACGTAAGATACGCAGCCTCAGATGAAAGACACGCGCTTTCTGACGTCAGAACGCGTGCTCAATGGCGCGCCCTTTTCGGCAATGCGCGCTTTTTGCCGGCTCCAGTCTGTTCAGTCGTCGCAGCCTCTCGGGCCCAGGGTTGCTTGATGGCGCTGAAGATCAAAGAATGCAAGACTGCGCTTCCTGCTGTCAGTGATCCAGAAGGCAGTGTTTCTGAGAGGAAGTACAGTAGGGGAGGGGGGAATGGGAAGAGGGTGTGGGACGAAGATAAAAAAAATGCTGAAGAGGAGGAGGGAGTGAAAAATGATGAAGGTGGTCGTCTTTGGGGCTGAGGAGGGGGTGAGTTGGCAAGACGCAGGAAACGACGAGGCAAAGGGAGGACAGGGGAAGATGGAGGGGGGTAGGTGGGTGAGTTGAGGGATTGGAGGAAGAGTTATAAGAGGAAAATGCTGGAGTGCATCACAGTCCTCCCAGTCAGGACTGTTGGAATCACAGTTCTCTGAACCACAGCTGTGGGAATCACCTCCTTGAATGAGAGAACTGTCTGTGGGTTTGCCACGTCTCTCGGAACTGATTCATCTCTCTTGCTCTTTCTCTCTTCAGCTTCCCGTTCATCATCCAACATCACCCACACACACACACACACACACACACACACACACATGCACACTCCCTTTTCTCCCTAACATACACCTCGCTTGGAACCCCATTCTGGTGTGTTCCCCACAGACTTCATCGTATATCTTCAGTTAGGATGAAACTTAAACCATCAACAAATAAATAGTCTTTCTATAGTTGCTTTTCCAATACGATTTCTTGGCTACACTGCCAGTGGGAAATGCAATGATAATTTGAAAGAGTGACTACTACTTTCTTTTTAAATCACATTTTGTTTTTGGACGTGATTACTTGTCACAAGTTCATTGCCTATATTCACGTGCTACCAAATCGCAAGTTCCTTGCGTATTTTCAAGTAATTCTAATAGACGTGCCTGGTGTATGACAGATGTAAATTTTTTTCATGAGAAGTTATAGAGAGGAAGTACGTCAGAGTTGGGTGGTTACAACAAAGCTCAAGTAGTAACAACGCAGTTTGAATAGATGCAAATCTGTCCTGGCTCTGAGAAAAAAAATGAATATGAAAAAAAAAGCGATTTTATCCTGGAATTTGAAGTCAGTAAGTTAGTTCATTGCCATATGTGAGCAGGCATAGCAGAATTATAAATATCGTGTGAACTTCTCATGTTTCTACGCCATTGGTAGAGCGCACGGAGTTGTGTGTGAAAAGTCTGGCAGACGACAGAAATGTGAGGGGTCATGTGGATCATGCTGTGATGTGAGAAGAAGCAGACTGGGATCTGCCTCTGACTCAGGCACAGTGCGGGTCAAGGGCTGGACTGCAGTGAACATGCTTGGGTAATGCCTGAGCTTCTGACGAAAGCCAGTGTAATAGAGAAAATATCGCGTTTTGAGCTGAAGCTACAACCACGGACTGGAATTTAAACCTGAGAACCAAGGTTTTGGACACTTGTGACTGGACGGCTGTGCTGGGTCAAAATACTCAGACACAAAAGGAACAAGCAGAAGGTTCAAAATAAAGCTTATGTTAATACAAAATACGAAACCGACAAGTACATATAAAGTCAAATACATCTCCTTCAGGCTTAGCAAACAACAGACATAAATCATGCACAGAACAATACTCCCCAGATCAGGGTCAGCATGAAAATACCCTCCAATCAGAATGAATGCAAACAAACAGATGCCCCGAACTAGGGTATGTTGCATGCTGTATGTATGTACAGTATGGTATATTGTTGATTTGTTGGTCTTCAGTTTTACGAGTTTTTATTTCATATATCTGCATTCGCTGGCTCGATAGTAAGTTTCATCCATTCTTTTGAAGCCTGAAGGATGTCCATTCTCCACCTCTGCTGCATACGTTTCTTTCTTCTTCCCCATTTCTGAGGACATCAGCCCACCTACCACCGCCCCCCTCCCCTCCCCTCTCCCTCTCTCTCTCTCTCTCTCTCTCTCTCTCTCTCTCTCTCACTCTTCTCTTTCTCAGTGAAAAGAGATAGAGAAGGTTGATTAATCAAGAGGGGTTAAGGGGAGGTTCCAAAGAAAGGATTTTAATCATCAGTACAAAAGGTTTCATCAAGTTTGCTCTCAGTCTTTCTAGATTTCAGTGTGTGTGTGTGTGTGTGTGTGTGTGTGTGTGTGTGTGTGTGTGTGTGTGTGTGTGTGTGCGTGTGTGTGTGTGTGTGCGCACTGCTAATTTTTCTGTTGTTTGTGTGTTTTTGTCTTTCTGTTGTTCCTATTTAATGCCTTGAGTTCTACACAGTAGGGATATTGCCACTCTCTCTCTCTCTCTCTCTCTCTCTCTCTCTCTCTCTCTCTCTCTCTCTCTCTCTCTCTCTCTCTCTCTCTCTCTCTCTCTCTCTCTCTCTCTCTCTCTCTCTCTCTCTCTCGTGAACCTGAGTTGTGATAGATAGATAGATAGATAGACAGATAGATAGATAGATAGATAGATAGATAGATAGATAGATATAACGAGGAACAACAAGGATGTGCTCCAGGCTGTGTACATCATAGGAGCAAGGACAAGATTCCGGGAATGAACTGTACCAGCAGAAGTAGTATAATTTACCAGCGACTTTTCTTACGCCACTGACAACAAGCAGTACAGAATGTTTTAAACGTAAAAGAAGTTTTCCTTTCTGTGCAGTGCGATGATTGCGCAAAAGAATATCTTTTTTTAAAAAAAATGGTCCCCTTTTATCATAGTGGAAGTTCATCTAAATAAAAATTTAGTTTTAAACCAGCCGCGCTTACGCAGTTGGATGGTTTCCCATTGTGGGAGAAGTCTGTGTGAGCGAAGATTCTATTTGTTGCAGATTGTTTCCTCTTTCGGTTGGAGCATGTTTAGAGGGGATTCCATTCTGAGTCAGCAGCGATTTGTAGATAAATGTCATTCTCTTTGAGAAGGGAACTCGCTTTTGTTGCAGGAGTGAGGATGAAATCAAAATCTCGTATATTTGGTGGGGATTTCCACCAGTGCAAGCCCTCGTTTGGGGCACACAGAACCTGTTCTCTAGGGGGAAACGATTCAGAATGCTAGCCCTGCACTGCTAGTGTGATGGAGCCTCACAGCCTTTTTTTGGTGCTATTCCATCTTCTGTGCCACCTCAGTCGCAGTGCATCCACGCCGCTGATTCCAACTCTACCATCCACAGCCACAGCCACAGCCCGGTCCAGCCTGTCGCACCCCCAGCACCGGCAATCCACAGGGAGCAGTCAATGTCAAGTCGTTAAGAGGCAACCCAGTGGAGGAGATACTGCACTGCTGCTGAGTCACTTCGGTGGGGTTCAGTGGCGCCTGTTCTGATCCAACATACGCAGGACACCACCTACTAAATCCCCCTACTGACGACAATAATTGCTTAGTCGCAGACCCAGCGTGAGTGCGCTCTTCCTCCGGAGGGTGTCACTACGTCTGTCCAACAATAGCCCCCCTGAACTCGCCGATACTGGTGACCCCGATAGGATCAAAACAACGCCAAAGCCACAGAGGGGACATCGAAACTGAGGTCACTATGAGAGCAGGGCATGAAGGGCCACAGAATTTGAGATTTTTTTTTTTTTTTATGCTGATCGATGTGAATGACCTTGATGAAAATGATGCTTCGGATTTCCATTCCAGTCTGAGACTACATGACGGGGCTGTACTCTACGCTTCCTTTCATAATATATCCCAGCATCAACCAGGCCTGAGA
>JADBJO010006888.1:50000-57500 GCA_016801955.1 Conus betulinus
CATTGTGATTTGTGTTGTTTGATGACAGTAGGAGCGAAAGACGTACAGAGAATGTCTGGCGTCCTCCGCCCGGCCTAAGTTTATAAGCTGTAAGGAAATACATCGCTCAATGTTATGAACGCCACGTGCATATATACATGGTTTTTTACCCGTTTGTTTGTTCGTGTGTTTATTTGTTTTTTTGGTTTGCTTATAGAACAGGCTGCCTTTACTCTGAGTGGTGACAGCCCTGACTAAAAGCCCTCTGTGGTCGACTGGAGTTTGAAAATAAAGAACGAAAACCTTTTCTATTTTCTTTTCTATTGTCACAGACTTTTCTTCCATTGTAGTCGGACAAAGAGACAGTCAAACAGACAATCTGCATCTTCTCCTTGGCCACGCTCCCTGGCATCTTTAGAGAACTGTAGTCAACAGAAAGTCCCATAGCTAATGGCCAAACAGGCATTGGACTGTCAGAAGGTCACGGTGTCTGGGATACTGCAAGATAGAAGACATAGAGCTTCCATGTCCTTCCGCTCCCTTTAACCTTCCCCGAACCAGAATCATGTAGCCATTTACTGCTGGGTGGACAGAGAGAGGCTTGAAGCCCGGACCCTCTGACTCTGTGAGTGGTTCGAACTCACAACGGTCAGCTCCGCTGGCCAATGCTCTGATCATTTGATGAAGGCCCCTGTAGAGTTTTGATCCTGTCTGCCATATTCAATTCCTCATTTCTTTCGTTCAAAATTAATCTGCCACAAGGAAGTTTAAAATAACTGATGACAGAATGAGATTTCACTTCATCATTGATTTGTCAAACATGACATGGAAAGAGTTGATGTGTTTTAGTTCTTTGTTTTTTGTTTTGCTTGTTTGTTTGTTTGTTTGTTTTTATCAGCGGGAGATCGAGTGGCAGGCAGATTAATCATGTTTAATGCGAGTTAAAAAGCAGCTAAATGGTGTACTCTTCCACCCAAAACAGTGTGTTGGCGAACCCAAGAAACTGAAAATGTTTTTGCCAATATAGGAAAGATTATGTTCACGTAAAAAAGGGAGATCAGCGTCACACCGAGTCTTACGTTTCACACGCGCGCGCACTTGCGCGTGCACACACACACACACACACACACACACACACACACCACAGAATCTCTCACACACACACCACAGAATCCCCCCCCCCCCCCCCCTCCTCTATGTGTCTGTGTGTGTGTTTCGATGTTTCATTATCGCAGGTCTCAGCTATCGTTATTAAGATGAAGCAATGAAAGAAACAACAAAAATACAGACATTTGGACACGCATCTAGCACGTGCTGACTCAGTTTTCAGCTTCATTATGGAGCTGTCGCTGTGTGGAGATTGTGCATGTATGCTAACCACATCTGGCGAGTCATAGAACCACACTGTGCTGAGGTAGAGCTCGATAGATGATTAAACGAATAACAAACACGAACGCAGTAATCCAACGCGCTACTCGGGCCTTAGATAACTCATTTCCATGGTCCGCACACGACTGAACTACAAAGTGTAATGTTAAAACTTCGTCTTTTTTTTTTTCTATTCTGTCCTTATATAAGAATATCAGGTAGCTCATCTACGTATGTATTCAGAGAGAGAGAGAGAGAGAGAGAGAGAGAGAGAGAGGGAGGGAGAGAGAGACGCTACATGATTCGTCGAATTCTGTAAACTTCCTTCTAATTGGATGACAGAGCCAGTGGTGCACAGCTACTGAAAGCGTGATCTCAGTAGCAAGCTGTGATCTCTCGATGACTTAAACCAGATGACGTCAAGAGAGTTTGCCTCCACTTCGACACACGCACACTTGCACCAACCCCCCCCCCCCCCCATCCGCCCCTTTCCCGAACGAAGAGAACTCTTGCTTCCACTCAGACTCACGGTCATGCCACGGACAAAGGAAGCACTTCTTTGTGTCTGTTTTTTTTTTCCAAAGCATATTTGGGCGATAGAATCTGCCCTTGCTAACTGATTTCAGTGTGTGTTCTCGATCGTTCAGAAATGACCGTGGCATTCCCAGTGCCGATCCGTTGTGTTGGAGTCGATCGCTGCACTGCAGTACAGACAACTAACTTCGGCCGTGAGGTTTTACATTTTGGTGCAGGCTGTTTCTGTGAGCTTGTACGGTTGGCTAATTCTAAACAAAAGATGCCTTTTGATCATCAAGGAATACAAATTCGTATTGTATGGTATGGTATGGTATGGTATGGTATGGTATGGTATGGTATGGTATGGTATGTTATGGTATGGTATAACATGGCATGGTATGGTATGTCGACTTGCAGTCACCTGAAATAGATACGAGACACATTGCCTAACCAGAATAAAAATAGGCTAGTCTGATTCTTTAAGATGCACTCTTTTGAACCTTCTGATGTACTTTGAAGCATTTTGGTAAACATTTAAGCTTTTGGGCTGTGTATATTTTCTTTGACGCTGAGTTCATGAGCATTGCCACGCCTCTCTGCTAGTTATTTCTTTTTTCTTCTACCACCCTCATTGATGTGTCTTTTTCTTTCTCCACTCTTTCTTCCCATCCATCTTCATTGACTCGGCTTTTCTCTCCTCTCTCTTTCTGAAGTACAGTCCTCATTTTTCTGCCTGTCTGGTCAGTTCATCTGTCTTGTTTTGAATAGCGATACACTTTGAGTTAGGGCGCCGGTTGACGTTTAGGGTGTCTTGTTTTGAATAGCGATACACTTTCAGTTAGGGCGCCGGTTGACGTTAGGGTGTCTTGTTTTGAATAGCGTCAGTTAGGGCGCCGGTTGACGTCTAGGGGTCTTGTTTTGAATAGCGTACACTTTGTTTTGACGTTAGGGTGTCTTGTTTTGATAGCGATACACTTTCAGTTAGGGCGCCGGTTGACGTTAGGGTGTCTTGTTTTGAATAGCGATACACTTTCAGTTAGGGCGCCGGTTGACGTGGCTTTCAATGTCAGTTGCATCTCTGTGTTGCGGAAATTCTGTGCCTGTAATTTCCTCTTTCCTGTGGCTCCTCACTCTCTATTTCCGTTTGTTTTTTTCCCCTTTACTCTCGTCTACTGTGTATTTGCATTTGTGTTCTTTGATGTACGGTGGATCTGAAAGAGTTTAGTCTGTTTTTCTCTCGTTACAACATATAGTATGATACTTTTTGTATGGTGGTAGTGGTGGTGGGTGGTGGTGGTGGTGGTGATGGTGGTGGTGGTGGTGGTGGAGAGTGCTGTTTTGGAAGACGGGAGGAGGGCTGTGATGTTGAAACTACATGATGGAGAGTGCAAAAACTGGAATGAACATTTGCTGTCCATCTACCCGTGCCATTTGTTAAAACGTCATTTTAATGTACCTTTGTTTGAATGATTTTCTACTCATTTCTGTAAATGTGGGTGATGAATCAAGCGGAGTCTCTGACTCCATCAGCAAGACCTGAGTTTGTTCGCCTTAAGGATGTCGACATCTGGGCTAGCATGTCACCATCTTAAGAGAAACGACCAAAGAGTCAGCCAGAAGGCTGGAATATTGGTAATTGCATGCACTTCTTTCCCACCCGCTGGGCTGTTTTGCCCTTGTCTCTTCTGATATGCACGCGCGACACATACACTGACGCAACGCCCCCTGCCCAACACCCATCCACGCACATGCACACACACACACACACACACACACACACCTGTCGCGCGCGCGCCGCGCGCGCGCGCGCACGCACACATGCACCACACACACACACACACACCACACACACACACACACACACACACACACACACACACACACACACACACACACACACACACACACACACACACACCTCTCTACCCTCATTACACTGATGTACAATGATGATGATGGCACACTTTACATCATGCGAAGTGTGGTCTCGAAACTAGCGGATGTGGTGAAGCGTGTATGGACTAGGCCGCACGCAATGACACCTTCATGGCACTGAAACCTGTCGATAGCTATCTTTGCTGTCTGTTTCAGGACATTTTCCCAGGGTTTTTTCATTCTCTATTTTGTTGTTGTTGTTGTTGTTTGTTGTGTGTGTGTGTGTGTGTGGGGGGGGGGGTGTGGTGTGTGAGGTGTGGGTGTGTGCGTGTCGTTGCGTGTTTTTTTTCGTTTTTGTTTTCGGTCTGTGTGGAGACAGTCCTAAAATGGGTCCGTGTGATCGGCTGGACTGCTAATGGGCATCTAACTCTGTGCTGATGGGCATGTAACTCTGTGTTGATGGGCACCTAACTCTGTGTTGATGGACATCTAACTCTGTGATGTCCAACAGTCAACAAGATAATGACAAACATCAAAAAAAAAAAAAGAAACGAAAGAAATCCTCTCCAAATTCTGAATCTCGGGATAGGAGGGAGGGGGGGGGGGGGGACCTTTTGGTTCTAGCCTGATGGGACACCAGATACATGGTCTCAAGAAACAGTCCAGACTGTTGGCAGTGTATAACGAGCAGTGTAGCGTGCCAGGCACTCACAGAATACTGACTCTGCCTTCTGCTGTGGACGGACATTTCGTCGCGTGAATCACGTGAGTCAAGAGGGGCTTCCAAACAGGGTTTTTCTTCCGAATTTGATCTGTTTGAAATTTAGCATTAATGGTCCATTTGTATAAGGACGTCGGACCCATGAATCGCATCATCTGACACTGAACAAGCGGTGGACGGGTCAGCCCTGAGCTGGACCTCGTCAGTTGTCATGAAGAGTCTCCTCTCTCATTGAATTTCATTTTCTCCAGACTCTAGACACTATTTCATTTGGCTTGCAGATATTTCCACCAGTTGCACGTTTCGGTAAGATTTGTCGCTGCGATATAGGGAGGGGCTTCGAGTGTGGGGAATATTTGAAGAAAATCATTAGATGACGGTGTGCCTCTTTAGACTGGAGCAAACTGGGTTTTCAGCTGGATGTGGGGGTTAAGTGTGGTTCGTCCGAGGCCCAAACAGTGTGATGGTTGGGAATGGGACATCAGTCACAAAGACAGGCGTAAAACTAAATGAATAGAAGTACTTTATCCCAGACAAAAAGTAGATTTAACATTGTCACGCCATACAGATTTCTTTGCGACGAAGGAATTATCTCGCCTCTCTAATCATTTTAGTCTGGAGTTGGCATATGATTCCAGGGACATGCATAGACATCGCGTTGCTTGTTTTCTGTGGTCAAAGGAGAGAGAAAGAATGACAGAGGAATGGAGAGAACAGAGGTAAGAACTGTATATCCTTTGTTGGTTATACATAGATATGATACGTATGAAGCAACTGAGGATAGGATAACGGAATATCAACTGATAACACGCAGAGCTGGCTGTCAGAAACGCAGACAGTAATCTACACGACGACCTGTTCCTGAAGTTTCTCGCAGAAGTTATCAATCCTGTGGTGTCGGTGCTTCGGTGGAGATGAGTTAGGTGACCTAAGAAACCTTCGACACAGACAGCAGACTCATTGTCTGTTCCATGGCCAGGGCAGGGATGGGCTCTCATAGGGCTGGGATGGTCTTACGTGTTCTTCATTTTGGGGGGGGGGGGGGGGGGGTAACCATGGCTGTGGCTGGATTTGAAGAGTGCTCTATCACAGTTTTGGTGAACTTACGCCTGTCAATCACTTACAGGAAGAATCATAAAACAGCGATAACATGTTCATATGGAATGCCTGAAAAGAGCTCTTTTATCTTGTGTTTATCTGCTGAACATCAATGTGTGTGTGTGTGTGTGTGTGTGTGTGTGTGTGTGTGTGTGTGTGTGTGTGTGTGTGTGTGTGTAATTTTTGTTTTTGTTCGTTTCTTTCTTTCTTTGTTTTTTGCTTGTAAAGTGCGCTTGCTCCATCATCCGTCGTGGTCAGTGGTTAGCGTATCGGGCATATGAGGTTGGTAGGTTTTGGGGTTCGAGCCCCATCAGAGGCATTGATTTGTCAGCTTTTCGACCAGGTCGGTTCTTTTCCACTTGAGTGTGCTGTTACCTCAAAGGACAAGACTGGGAAAATGATGTGGAGGTTTATCCACTCGGTACATGCTTCGCTGAGAGTGTTGTTTAAATCTCCAGACTAGTGCTGCAGGTAGCTGTGTCTCTTTTGCCTGCTTGACTCCAAAAGACGTGAAAGGTACACCCATTGCATGTGGCATAGACCAGAATAAAAGTCGATGATATCATCTTCGCCATTCCCATTTTCAAGTGATCATCATTCCATGAAAAAGTGTTGAAATTTCTGGCCATTCATGTCCCAGTCTTTTGATTATTTCAGCTTCGATTCCCTATCTGTGTCCACGTCCATGGTGACGCAAATCATCGGTATCGGCAAGTTCACGGTGATTGTCGTTGCAGGGAGGTGACAGTGTCCTCCAGTCACTATGGATCCGCGACTAAGCGATTATTGTCATCATTACTGGGGCTTCGTTCGTGGTGGTCTGCAAACGGTGGATCAGAACACTATGCGCACCACTGAGCACCATTGAAATGACCTCACAACAGTGCAGCGTTTTCATGTCGTGGAGATGGCAGCGTTGCCTCTTGCTCTTGTGTAGAGAGATGACCCCACAACAGTGCAGCGTTTTCATGTCAGGGGTTGTCTCTTGCTTGCTCTACGTGAAGATGATCTCACAGCAGTGCAGTGTTTTCTCTGGTGGGTTGCCTCTTGACGGCCTGACACTGACTGCTCTATGTGGACTACAGCACTGGGACTGGGACAGGATGAACTGGGATGTGGCTGTGTTTGATGGCAGCGGAATTAGCCGCGTGTGAACACTGGCACCATGACAGTGCTGACCATTTACAGTGCTGATCATATAGCAGCACAGCAAGTTTTGAACAACACATGGCACCACTGCACAGTGCTGAACCATTTACAGCAGTGTGAACACTGGCACCACATTGACAGTGCTGAACCATTTACGGCAGTGTGAATCGACTGGCACCACTGAGTGCTGACCATTTACAGTGCTGACCATTTACAGCAGTGTGAACACTGGCAACCACTGAGTGCTGACCATTTACAGTGCTGACCATTTACAGCAGTGTGAACACTGGCACACACTGACAGTGCTGACCATTTACAGCACACAACGCACACTGGTACCACTGAGCACACTGACCATTTACAGTGCTGACCATTTACAGCAGTGTGAACACTGGCACACACACTGACAGTGCTGACCATTTACAGTGCTGATCATCACACACAGCAGTGTGAACAATGGCACCACTGAGTGCTGACCATTTACAGTGCTGATCACACATTTACAGTGCTGATCATTTACAGTGCTGATCATTTACAGCAGTGTGAACACTGGCACCACTGACAGTGCTGACCATTTACAGTGCTGATCATTTACACAGCAGTGTGAACACTGGCACCACTGACAGTGCCGACCATTTACAGTGCTGACCATTACAGTGCTGACCATCTACAGTGCTGACCATTTACGGTGCTGATCATTTACAGCAGTGTGAACACTGGCACCACTGACAGTGCTGACCATTTACAGTGTGCTGACAATTTACAGTGCTGATCATTTACAGTGCTGATCATTT
>JADBJO010006888.1:65000-72500 GCA_016801955.1 Conus betulinus
GATGAAATACTGACCGTTTAATCCTGTTATGTTTGTAAGAGTCTGCAAGCTGAGAAGAAATAAGGCAAAGGTCAGGAAATTTGTCTATATTTGAATTGAGTTTTGACCGATGTAAATCGTCTCCCCTCTATAATAATGATACTGTTCGATGTGGACTTTGGCACCAAGACGACATACTCACTAGCGCCCATCATCGCTTAAGCTAACACAACTTCCACTTTTATTCACGTGATTCATTGACCAAGAGCATCGCCAGGTCTGGCGTAAAATACATTATTTCCCCCGTCTAGACGGAACACCCATTTTTGGTGTGCTGATCTTTCCGCTAGTCAGTCACCGTGGCAAACGTTTGTCATCATACTAGGAGCAAAAGACAGCAAAGCATTTCAGAATAGAATCAAGTGCTGACTATTTTCATGGACTGATTTGACGCTATCGACAGCTGATGTAGAAGGCCCAAGCAATGGCGGTCTGTTTGGTGGATGACTTGAGTTCTTGTCATTACCAAGGATCAGGTGTAAAAATGGAATCAGAGATGACGTGTTTCGCTCATTTGAAATGGAACAGGATTATAGTCGTCTGATGCACAGGTGCGTGGAATGTTCCTGGGATCAGATGAATGACGCACAGATCCGTGGAATATTCCTTGGTTCAGATGAATGATGCGCAGGTGCGTGGAATGTTCCTGGGATCAGATGAAAGTGGTCTGTCAGTCGTTGTGGCTATGCGAAAATCAGCATGGGAGGTCATCTGTGTTAGAACTCTCGTTCAGCGAGAGTAGTCCTACCATTTTCATGGGACAGATGCCACAGGTGGGCACGCCTAAAGCGATGTTGTCCCAGCAAAGCACAAAACAAGACTGAAACAGTTCGCCTGTATTGTAGACAGTCGATACACCGATCGTTACCTTGGTGTGCGCTTCAAATACAATATTTGGCGCTCTAGATCGATCTGCTGGCTTATACACTGAGAAAAGGCAACTATGTTTGCAGTAGAAAGACAGGCGTTATCTTCCTTGTTTTGTTTTGTTTTTTTTTTTTTGGTCTGGAACCGGTCTACAATACCACTGGTAAAATTTCACTGGGTATCGAGAGTCATGCAACCTTTAAGTGCGACCAACAATATGTCAGAGTGGAATCTATTTTGTGTCAGTCTAAATGAAACTTGACGACTTTCCAAAAAGGAAGAGTGGCTCCAAAAGCCTTCCGTAACACAGAGAGAGAGAGTGAGAGAGAGAGACAGTCACTGTCATTGTTATTCTGTTATTCTCTCTCTCTCTCTCTCTCTCTCTCTCTCTCTCTCTCTCTCTCTCTCTCTCTCTCTCTCTCTCTCACTGGTGTTAGGGGAGACGATTTCTCAAGTTGATCCATTCGATAGCGTCACCTCATGGACAGCATGGAGCCAGTGACGTCCCCTGGCAGTGATGTGCGCGTGTGCTGATGACGAAGGAGCGCTGTCTCTGGGGTGGTACTGTCTCACAGGTTTCCGGAAGCATTTTTTAAACTCTGGAACCTTTTTGGAAAGTCGTCTTTTTTACTGAGATAGACCAACCAACCGACCAATGTAGGTATAACTTTAACATGTGTGTGTGTGTGTGTGTGTGTGTGTGTGTGTGTGTGTGTGTGTGTGTGAGTGTGTGTGTGTGCGTGCATGTGATGTGTGTGTGTGTGTGTGTGTGTGTGTGTGTGTGTGTGTGTGTGTGTGTGTGTGTCTGTGTGTGTGTGTGTGTGTGTGTGTGTGTGTGTGTGTGTGTGTGTGCAACACACTCCGATACGCCTAATCACTTTTACAGATCAGGTCAGGGTTGTTGTTGACAGCTGACTGTGGAATGTAGCTCGCAGTACTGAACGTGATGGTGGTGGTTTATCAGTCAGCATGAACCGGAGCTCTGCCTGAATTTCACTGGCCAGGCTGGGAAAGCCTGTGCTAACACGAAGATAACAGACCACAGGTAGCGCAACGGCTGTGGGGCAATACAAACAGATTCTATGAGCAGTTGATACTGCAAGTGGCAAGTCCTCTATCCCTGTCTTTACATTTTACAGCCTAATTCCAAACAATTTTTTCCCGTGCATCACGTAATGCAGCCCTAAAGTTAACAATGTTTAGATGTAACTTAGGTGCATTTTCTCAATCCAGCTCACACCATCAACTAACCGGCATCCAATGACTATAGAAATAATGGAAGTTACGTGGGAAAGGGGAAGGGGGGGGGTTACAAAACACCGATGAAGTGGGCGTGTCTGGAGAATGACTTTTCAGATGTGAAGACCCGGATATCATTGGTACAGCAGTATATCATCTTTTGGAAATTATATTAAATGTTAAATTTGGATGGATTTCTGTTTGTAGAGGATGGTATACTTTCAGGGAACATTTCTTTTAGAACTTGTTGGATTAATCGTCAAAGAGGTTGTGTGATACAGATTCTTCAACAGTACTTAGAATACTGAGCTGACTGCGACGTCTCTCCTGGTATGCTGTGGTGATACCTGGATATTTAACGACGGTTGAGGCCAGGCACGTAGACTCTAAAACAGGCGAAATTTCCACAAAACAAAAGATTAGACGCCGAGATAACTGACAGTTTGATGTCACCAGTATGCAGAGAAACAGGAAAGTAAAGCATTATCGTTTTCCTTCAGATGGTTTCCCACCGTGTTAGGTCATCACGAAGGTCGTCACTCGGCAGCTTATCCTCCGTGAAACAGGATACGTTCAGTGCTGTCTCCCTGGGAGAACTCAGGACATCAGTGAAACAGGATACGTTCAATGGTGTCTCCCTGGGAGAACTCAGGACATCAGTGAAACAGGATACGTTCAGTGGTGTCTCCTTGGGAGAACTCAGGACATCAGTGAAACAGGATACGTTCAGTGGTGTCTCCCTGGGAGAACTCAGGACATCAGTGAAACAGGATACGTTCAGTGGTGTCTCCCTGGCAGAACTCAGGACATCAGTGAAACAGGATACGTTCAGTGGTGTCTCCCTGGGAGAACTCAGGACATCAGTGAAACAGGACATGTTAGTGATGTCTCCTTGGGGGAGACACTCAGGACATCAGTGAAACAGGATACGTTCAGTGATGTCTCCCTGGGAGAACTCAGGACATCTCCCACTTCTCTTGACTTGATCCATTGAACGATGGTCACAGCAACAGCGGCTGTCTTCTAACCCCAGACCTCAAGTTAATGGGCTGAGTTAGCAGCCTAAAATTAGTTTTGCTGGTAACAAGGTCACCTCCAAGGAAAGCTATGTCATATATCACAGTAACGAGAGAGAGGGGGGGGGGGAGAGAAAGAGTGTGTGTGTGTTTGTGTGTGTGTGTGTGTGTGTGTGTGTGTGTGTGTGTGTGTGTGTGTGTGTGTGTGTGTGTGTGTGTGTGTGTGTGTGTGTGTGTGTGTGAGCTCGTGAGTGTGTATGTGTGTGTGTGTGTGTGTGTGTGTGTGTGTGTGTGTGTGTGTGTGTGTGTGTGTGTGTGTGTTGTGTTGCGTTGTGTTGTGTTGTGTTGTGTGTGTGTGTGCGTGTGTGCGTGTGCTAAAAAAATGTGTGTGTGATGTCTTTTCGTGTTAATCATTATTTCCCTTTTTTCTTTCTATTTGCGGGTAAGAAATTAAGCAGAATTGCTTGCAAGGCATTGTTTTATTGCCTTTCCGTGTGTCAATAATTGGAAAATGTTTTCGTTAATGTTCCTACATTTTGTGTACGTTGGCCCTATTACATCTGTTCCTGATGTTCATGGGGTGGAAAACTGTTTTTCCCCATAAAGTGGCACCCCAAAGGGCCATCTGTTGTCAGCTGGGCTATCATAAAACTGAAACTGGAGACAACAGGTGAAACAATAAAGATGGACATCAGTAATGAGCGCTACAGAAGCTCTGGAACTAGTGAGAGGAATCGAAGAGATACGTCATTCATAAACTGCCGCATTTTCTAGGATGTTTTCTCTGCAGTATTATTAAAACAAAGAAAATATTGAACGAGGGCTGGGACATAGTATGTAACTGGAAGGAAGTCTTGCCCCGTATAAAGAAATCCTCACCAGACCTCAACGGTACAGATTTTCCCACTTGCTTCTGGCGTTATGCTATCTGATCCACGTGTAGAAATGACTCAGCAAGTAGAATGACTCAGCAAGTAGAAATGACTCATTGAAGTGACGCCACTGAGCGCCAGGTAAATGACTTACTGGCGGTCGAGTGTCTCCTCTGGTGAGTGGCCTCATGATGACCTGACGTCAATAACGCCATGTGCACAGCTGATGCTGGGACTGCAGCAGAGCAGTTCTGGATGTGGCTTGTAGGGGCAAACCAGGAGCAGCATGGGAGTGATGCCACAGCACGGGCTTGGTGGATGACGGGACAAACTGAATAACTCAGTGAACAACAAGGGAGCTAGGGAGACCTCAGACCTCTGCCAAGGTCGACTGGTCCTGAATCTGATCCTTCGATCCCAGTCCGCACCCAAAATTTTAATGGGCTTGTCCAGGGGGGCCCACTCTGTCTTCCCCATCAAGTTTCACTTAAATCGTTATGCGTCTTTTATTTGTATAATCTGTTTGTATAATCGTGTATTTCTGTACACTGATTTGCAGAGTGGTTGAAAGCGTGCCCATTATGGAGATAACAGCGGCCATCAATATGACTTGCGCCGGATCAAACTTCTTCCACTTGCGTAGACTTCATCGGGGGATGGATGATACTGTCAGGATTCGCAAATCCAGTTGTGATCCTTTTGCCAGTCGATCACTTCACAAAACGGGAGTCTGTCAATGTGGAGAAGTGATGTGCAATGCATGGTGTGTCTGATCTGAGGTCTCAGATAGTGTGTTGATGTGCAACAGTTTTGCACTGAAATGAAGTGAGTTTTCTTTTTGTTTCGGTTTGTTTCTGAGATTTCCTTTTGTCTGTGTAAGGTTCTGTTTCCATGAAATCATTTTGCCCATCAGACAACACAAATAACTATGTGTACATGTATATCACATGAACATCTTACCTGACACATATATGGTGAAAGACAAATGAAAAATTCATTGCAAGCAAACAAAAAGAGCGATTCGGCAACATTCATTTTCATACCTTCGTAAAAGAAAGTTATCAGAATAGCTGTATGCCACAGAAACATCCTGTTTATGTTATAACTATAGAAAACGTTTTAACATCAAGAAAGTACAAACATTATACCTCGTTCCAGCTTCATGTATATTATATAAGCAACTTTTAGATTTTTCTTATCAGAATCAAAGAACTTTTGTTTGCTGTCTTTACTTCAAATTAATCTTCGGTCAGTATTTTGGCAACAGTTCAAAATGTTATAGCAACGTCCTAACAAAATCATGATTCCACATTTACAATGGTGTATATATGTTTATCTAAAACATGGCCCTTCTTCACGTCACTCAGCAATGCTTTTAAGTTTGGTTCATTTTTAACAGTTCCTACAATTGTGGATAGAAGGGGGCAATGGCAAATAACAATGTCAATCAGAAGAGAAATCTGTTGTTCAGTCGCCTGTACCACACATGATCCATTCCGCATTAAGATAAACGGTCATGGTCTAAATTCATAGAACCTGTTACAGCGTTACTCATATCATGCATTCCAGCTCTTTCCAATGCTTTAGGAACATTAACTATGTGAAACAAAAACAAAACTTACGGCGCTTTTAAAAGTCTGATATAATGTCCAGTATCGGCTTGAGAAGGGACCAGCACAGAAAGGAAAAGAGAGCTGAACGAGAGAAGAGACTGAGAGAGGGCGTTTGCGAGGCACAGTCAAGGAGCCCTGTGCTCTCTTCGTCCTCTGATCCCCTGATGCACAGCCGCTGCACTGACGGATGACCACCTCACCCCAGACATGAGAGACCGACGGCCTGGGATCGTTTCCCTAATAAAACGTTTCACTCTAAGAACCGTGCCATATTTCATCGCTCAGGGTGCCAGCGAGTGCGTGTGAGAGTCTGCTGTTGGATTATAGCTAATAGGGGTCAGTCGCACCTTTCACCTATAACCGACCTGTCTCATGTGGAGGGCGGACGTTTGATGACTTTATATGGTGATGTATGGGCTTTGATGATTGAGAAGGGAATGGTTTCAAGGAGAGAGAGAGAGAGAGAGAGAGAGAGAGAGAGAGAGAGAGAGAGAGAGAGAGAGAGAGAGAGAGAGAGAGAATGCAGTCCATATGCTTCAATGAGGATGCAGTTCCGATGTTTCTTTTGGGAAACGAGGTGTTAGCGCTGCGGCCTGTCAGTTTTCATGTGTGCGCTCCAGAGAATGTCATTCTTTTGTTGTCACCCGCGCATGTGTATGCAAAAAGTGTCTCTCTCTCTCTCTCTCTCTCTCTCTCTCTCTCTCTCTCTCTCTCTCTCTCTCTCTCTCTCTCTCTCTCTCTCTCTCTCTCTCTCTCTCTCTCTCTCTCTCTCTCTCTCTCTCTCTCTCTCTCTCTCTCTCTCTCATAACACTTGCTGCCTGACAAGGTGATGATTACCAACTTTCTGGTAGCAAGGCATCTTGCGACACAATGATGTGCACGTCTCCAGTGACGAAGGAGCAGTGTCTTTTAGCTGATCCTCGTTCCTCAATACGTGGGAGCGGCGTTGGGGAAGCAGCCTTTTTTGTGACAGGGTACCGTCGTTCAGTATGTTTCTGTGATGTTATCAGAGCCAGCTCAGAGAGACAGACAGAGAGTCAGAGAGACAAGGCTATGAAGCATAGATATTCTGCATTGCATGGACACTGACTGTTTCATCACGCTATCTTATGATGATGCACATTCATTTTCATCTTCCCAAGCCATCTCCAGTTTAAAAATGATTCAGAAGGTTCAAAAATTCTTATCAACAAAGTAAAGGTGCATACGTTCGAGCCAGTTGGAGCTAGAGTCAGATGTCTTTACGGAAGTTGGCTATATGTTTAGTGCCTTTGGTGTTGATGTTGATTTTTTAAAGCAGTCAGCGGGATCTGTCGTGCCTGTCTAGTAATTACTCTGTAAACCTCCCCAGTTCGCTGTAGATTCTCTTTCATCGGAGAAAAAAAAAAAACTCAAAAGCAGATATGTTTTCCTGTCATTCAGAATCAACTGGTGCGTATGTTGCTGTGTTGGCGTTTGTGATCCACCTAAGCTTTCATGAGTTACTTGCACCTGTCTCTGGGCACCGTCTGGATGAAATGTTGGCTACGCTACCTACTGTAGCTATGTCAGAAAGCAGAGTTACATCCCATGGATGGTGAGCGCAGTTTACACACATTGAAAAATTCGCAAAGAAGCTCTTTCCAGATACCTGAATTATGATTTATTACATTAGTATTCTTTTGAAAATTGTGACAAACAGGGGAAATAAGTAGCTCAACTATAACAGAGTTGCTTCCCCTGACCATTTTTTTTTTTATTTGTTCTGCTAGGCCTGAGTGGAGCTGGCGCTTCAATGCATCTCACAAAATGGAGACCGAAATGACATATGTGGTGAAGCATTTATCACCATCAAACTCGCCTACATATGAGAAA
>JADBJO010006888.1:85000-87500 GCA_016801955.1 Conus betulinus
TGGAGGGGGGGGGGGAGGTATGACTAGACGCCTCATCTCGCTAATGACATCATCCGTGAAAGTGCAGATTGGTGAAAGTAAACGTGCTGTTTGCTGGAAGGTCTTTCGGACAAGCTGCTGACGGACTGAGTTGTGTATGGAGACAGTTAAGTGGAAGTGTTAACAGTTAGGGTTTTGTGTAGCAAGTGCAACACAGAGAGAGAGAGACAGACAGACGACAGACAGACAGACAGGGCAGACAGACAGACAGACAGACAGAGAGAGCTCTTTTTATTACGATTTTTATTTGAAAAAAACGCATCGCTGAGGAAGATGGCCGACTGGCTGGTTGTCGAAAGCGACGAGTGTGAGTAGTGCATTTTCCTTTGTTGGGAGACTAGGTCTAATTCTAGGTAGCAATATATCTGAAAATGCTAAAAGCAAAAATACTGGGATGTTTCATGTAAAGTTAGTACAGTAGAGAGTGTTGTGATATCACCTGTGATATGTCGTTTCACTGTCACTCCCCTGAGTCCTTCATTCAATAGTTCTACATGATTTCCACTGTCTTGGTCTGTGTATCGGTTTGGGCCAGTCAATCATGTTTGATATTCGTAACGTTTTGGCAACCAGAGGGGGTGTTTAAGTGCTCTCTCTCTCTCTCTCTCTCTCTCTCTCTCTCTCTCTCTCTCTCTCTCTCTCTCTCTCTCTCTCTCTATTTACTGCTCGAGTGGCGATGTGTGAAATTGACCTTGTTGTCAATGACATGTAACTAAATACATGAGGATCAATACACTTGCTGGCCAACGATGCGCACGAGCAAACACGACAGCATCTCCCTTGAAGTGATCCTGTTTTTTGAGTTCAGGGAGAGATTTCAAGGAGGAGAGAGAGAGAGAGAGAGAGAGAGAGAGAGAGAGAGAGGAGAGAGAGAGAGAGAGAGAGAGAGAGAGATTTGAGAGAGAGCGGATGTTTTTCTTTCGGACTTGTTTTTCTTTCTAAAACAGTCTTGATCTTGCTGTGCAAAATTGTAATTTGAAATGTAAAAAAAAAAAAAAAGAAAAAAAAAAAAGAAACCGGCTTGAATTGTTCGAGAAAAGTTGCTGCTACGAGTAGGTGTACAGTTTTTAATGAAGTTAGTTGTGAAACTTATAAGTAGTTAAGCTGTGTTGACTTGTTCATTGTAGCAACTCAGAGTTTTATTCGGGTTGGATTTGAATCTATCATAAAGATGCTAATGGTCTGGAGCTCATTGCTGAGTGATATCCCAGGATGCAACACTTTATAGATACAGGCTACAGAAGCTCAAAGATGTCCCCTGCTGTTTTCTTTCCCCCAGTAGACTGTTAAGTCTATGAAGGACAGTGAGTACAGGATGTACATTTGCTGATCAGTGTACAAATAACAGTTGACTGTCTATCGAAAAACAATATCCGCTAGTCAATGGTGAACTCACATTTGGTTTTCTGTGTGGATGATTCGGGAAAACTTTCAGCGTTTACGTGTGGTGTCTGAACGTGGTTGCGAAAATAAGAATTATTGTCTTTGCAAAATACTTCCATTCGACATTGACATTTTCCAGCTACTGTGAAGCCTTATTGTTTTGTGTGTGTGTGTGTGTGTGTGTGTGTGTGTGTGTGTGTGTGTGTGTGTGTGTGTGTGTGCTGCTTGTTTGTTTTTGTTTGTTTTTTTGCTTTGTTTTGTTTGGGGTTAGTTTCCGCCGAGGACATTGACGAACAAAGTACACCAGACACGATGCATTTCGACCTCTTGGGTCTTCTTCAAGTGAAAACAAAATAGGTAACATTTAACATTGGACAGTACAACAAAGAACGAAGAGCGACTTATCTGATGTCCATGTGGTAAGCTGTGAAGAATGGCTGACCGAAAGAAATGACAGAGGGATTATGGGAGAGAAGAGGGGGGGGGGGGGGGGGGGGTTGTTGCGTGAAGGGAGGGAATGAGTGAGGCGATGGTGTTGTGTGGTCAGTTAGGTGGGGGTGGTGTGTGACGGTATGGGCATCATACATACATATATATACATATACATATATATGTTACTAAATAAGTATTCTCTCTCTCTCTCTCTCTCTCTCTCTCTCTGTCTCTCTCTCTCTCTCAATTTACATATTCAAGGCATTTCAGTTTAGATCAGTCATGACTTCGTGACAGAGTAGTCCATCCAGCTTTTCTTGTGTTCTGTATAATTCTCATATTGATGTGGTATGTTCTCCATACCCCCCTTTCATAAGGGGCAATGGCCTTCATATGAAGTAAACCATCTGAGTTCTGATATCTCTCTCTCTCTCTCTCTCTCTCTCTCTCTCTCTCTGTGTGTTTGTGTGGTGTGTGTGTGTGTGTGTGTGTGTGTGTGTGTGTATGTGTGTGTGTGTGTGTGTGTGTGTGCTTGTCACGCAGATGTTGATGTCTACTTCTGGTCATGTTGATTTACAACCAATGATGTTCATTCACAACCGTTCGCTCCTGTCCCTCAGCAGGGCTATAAACAGTATGACTTGTC
>JADBJO010006888.1:90000-105000 GCA_016801955.1 Conus betulinus
AATGAAAATTATTTCGTTTGTAATTCATGTCACCTAACCGTAATTAATTGCTTACGCTGAGAGAGAGAGAGAGAGAGAGAGAGAGAGAGAGAGAGAGAGGAGGAGAGAGAGAGAGAGAGAGAGAGAGAGAGAGAGAGAGAGAGAGAGTTGAGTGTATATCTATTGCTTTTATCAAAAAGTAATAGAAAGTGAAACAAGTTGCGCTGTTAGATTACCAACCGAACAGAATCACCAATGACAACAGAGAAGCAACAGTTCTCGACAGTAAGGTCTTCCACAGGCAAGACAAGCAAATGTGACGAGCACGGGGGTAAAAAAAAAATGACTGAGCCGACGGGAAGCTGATGAATAGGAAGTGTGATGAGAGTTCTCTTTCTTAGGGGTGATGAATAGGAAGCGTGATGAGAGTTGTCTCTCTTAGGGGTGATGAATATGAAGTGTGATGATGAGAGTTGTCTCTCTTAGGGGCGATGAATAGGAAGTGTGATGAGAATTGTCTCTCTTAGGGGCGATGAATAGGAAATGTGATGAGAGTTGTCTCTCTTAGGGGTGATGAATAGGTAGTGTGATGAGAGTTGTCTCTCTTAGGGATGTTGAAAGATAGACAGGAAGATGAAGCAAAGGATACCCCGGAAGGAAGAATAGCTATCATGCACATAAATGAAAAGCTTCCTTGTCATTTGGACACCATACTTTTATACAGCTCCATTTCTAATTTTCTTTCAGCCCCTAATGAAGCCATTGTGGTTGCTTTGACTGTTAACGTCACGACTTGACTCAAGACGAGCTGGGCATAGTAAAAGACATGGAGAAAGAAGTGCTGCAATCTAGAGACGTGAATGGCTGGCTCAACGATATTCAGCGGAAGCAAGGTCGTCTGAGATCAAGCGGTATCGAATGATTATCCGCCACTAGTGTGTTGGCTGACAGGAGGGCCATCAATCATACTGGCAGAGTCATCGATCACTCTAGGAGATCATCTGATTTTTTGCGCTGTCCAGACAGAGATGATGGTCTCCGCGGCGATCCCAGTGGCTTTGTCTGAGATGCTCCATCACTCCTCGATCCTTTGATGAATGGTGATTGTAATGGTCTTGCTTGCAGGAAGATGGGAGCTGCGAGAAGGAGAGAGAGAGAGAGAGAGAGAGAGAGAGAGAGAGAGAGGGAATGAGGGAGGGAAAAGAGAGACCCACAGGCAGACAGACAAACAGACAGGCAGACAGACAGACAGACAGATAAACAGACAGACAGACAAACAGACAGACAGGCAGATGGATGATCTGCACCAAGTTAGAAGAAAGAAGTAGTCTCCTTACAGTAAGATGGGTAGAAAAAGGATCGGGCGGTGGTAAGCGGTTTTTAGACTTTCTGTGAACAGGTTAGTTCATGGATGAAAACTTCATTAGTTCCACGGGAAGTAATACTAGCTACAGACTGAAAAGTTAACTCTCATCTACGTTTCTTTGATAGTATATGAAAAAAGAGAATATAAACGTTCATATCGCTAAAAAGTTGGATGTTCTATGGGAATTTATTACTTCATATAGCTTTCGGCTCGTAAACAGTAATTTCACAACGTTGCAGTTCTGTGGACAAGTTGTAACTATCTGGCTGAACAGATCCAGGATCGGCTGCTTGATCTGGATCAACACCATAGGTGTATACCAAAACTGAATATCTTTGTTCTTGGGCCACTTTTCACCTTTCTGCTTGATTTATTTAAAACGGCTCTGTAAGATTTTGTTGAATTTTTCTGAGAGTCAAAAAATTTTAATTTTTTTCAGTGCATTCTTGGAGTTAACCAAAAACCAGTAGATACAAAAAGAAAACGACTCAAAAATATCAGATTGAAAATTACAGTGAGCAAAAATACTATTTTCCGTGGTTTGTATCTCGTTCGAGGGATCCCCTCATTTGTCGTTGCATTGTGAGCAATAAGCTCTGTGACCGTTGGTTTAACTCCTGGCAAAAGACAAAGGCACAATGACCCTTTTCACTGTTGTCGTCTTCTGGCTCGAGTGGGTAAAGTTTTGGTTAATTGCCACCCATGACCACTATGTGTAAATTTGACTGGTTTTGAGTCTGAGAAGCAAGGGTGTCTGTGTATCTGACAGCTCTGTGTCATAGCAATCAAGTATTAGCCTGACAACAAATGACTTCAAAATACTTGCATAGGTCCTTCATCCCTAAAGGACGGTTTTTCCCAACAAAGACGACTCAAAGCTGTCCTTCCTGACTGTCCGCTTCTCTTCAACTTTTCCTCAGCGTCCGTGTCGCTTCTGGGCCACAGTCTGAGGGGTGCTGTTGGATGCAGACTTTCTGAAGGCGTGCCTATCCAGTTCTTTCCACTCAAAATCTGCGCAGTGACTGCATTCTGCCCCGCCCTTTACCACAACTCCACGTCGATGAATTGGGCTACAGGATGTTAAAAGTGTACTTCAGCCAAGTGTTAACAAAAACTCTGCAATCTTCTGCTAGACCTCTTACGTCTTCCTCTGTGCCTCACAACCACACAACAGGACATTTAACATTAACAGTCCTTCGAATGAGACTATGAACCGAGGTTCCGTGTGTGAACGCACGCATAACATCTTGCACACACGTCAAAATCCCATTACCAGCTTCGGAAGAGAAGGCCAGTTTGGCCGTTGGTATGGATGACACGTTACACATAGCATGCACCCTGCGTGACAAATGGAAAGAATGAATGAAGTAAGGATATTGAGTGAACGATATTGGACGATATTGACTGGATGACACGGGAAAACGACTAAATGAAGCGCCAGCTGGCAGCTCTTCAGTCGGCACTACCCAGGTAGGCAGCCCGTGTGTAAACGAGTGTGGATTGTAAAGCGCTTAGAGCTTGGTCTCTGGCTGAGAATAGGCACTATGTAAGTATTCATTATTATTATCATTATTATTATTATCATTATAGGAATTTGACATGCAGAGTTTTGTACCTCCATTGATATTTCTGAAGATCTGGGTCCTCATCAGCATTACAGAGGTGCCTAACGCCTTGACTGTCCTGACAGTGACATAAAAAGTGATTAGCCGCTGCTCTCCTGCCTGTCAGCAATACTGCCCTGGTACACAAAGGTCTCGACCTCCTTGAGTGACTGTTCGACCACTGTGACAGTTGTGCTCATCTGCTATGAGTTCCCATTTCATCTGGTTTGATCCTGAGCCCTGTGCCTGCTGACAGTGTTGCAATGGGGGTGGTCCTGCACTTAGGAACGCTTGGTCATTAGTGAAATTGACATCTTCCACCTGATTGTCCATTCTGTTTCTTGTTCCTGTCTCCTGTGGCGGTCTTTCTTATCTAGCCCAAGTCCAGGAAGAAGAGGAAAGGCGCAGTAAACGCCCTTGACGAACTCAGGCTTTGAAACTCAAAACAGTCGGAGCATGACCAGTCCTGCATGACATGTCTTGGTACATACAGTGGATAAGAACAACAAACAGTTCGTGAACTCCATAGTGTCTTGGCAGCAGCTACAGCATTGGTCTGCCCACCATGCCAAATGCTGCCTAATAATCTGTGAAGCCAATTTAGAGGGGGGAGTTCTACTCCAGTGACTGCTCCACGATGATGCGTAGAATGACAGTCTGGTCTGCACATGACCTGTCCCTATGGAAACCTGCCTGCTGGTCTCAGAGCTAGTAATCGACTGCCTTGGTTTTTTTTCTCCAACCTTGTTCAGGACTCTGTCAGACACTGACAGGCATGATTCCCAGATAGTTGCTGCAGTTCTTGAGGTCTCGCTCGTTTAGCAGCTTAGTGAGTGTTCTTTTCTGCCTCTGGACTGGGTTTGGAGCCTCTCCCAGATTTTGTTGCAGAGGCTGTGCAGCACACTACATCAGCTTTAATGACTTCTACTGGAATATTGCAGTCTTGCTGTTTTCCTGTTCCTCAGAGGCATGATGGCTTTCTTGATCTCTGCCTTTGTTGGTTTGTCACAGTTGATTTGTAGAGAGATGCCTCAGCTGGTGGGATATCTGCACGTGCTTCAGGGATTGATGTATTCAAAAGCTCCATCGAGTATTCAACTAATCTCTACAGTGATTCCTCTGTTGTTGCGAGTGCTGCTCCCAGTTTTGTCTGTCACTGGTTTTCTCAGTCAGTTTGCTGGAATTTTCCTTTCAAGTTTCTTGATCACCATGTAAAAGTCTTTTGGATGTCACTGTCCAAGAGTTCCTTTGCTTGCTTGGCCAGACCATCGAAGTGGTTCTTGTCATTTGTAATGCTCTTTCAAACTTCTTTCTTAGCAGCAGTGACCTCTTCTAGCTCTTTCACTTTGACTGTTCGTGTCCTGCCTTGTTCAGCACAGCTTTTTCGCTTTCCAAATTTCCACTTACAGTAGTGTCCATGTCAAGTTGACAGCCTTCAATACTGTCACAGTGAGTCAGGCCCTAATAAGATTGCCAAGAAAAATGAAAGGTATCACTCTCTTTCAACTCCACTCCCGAACAAATGCCGCCACAAGTTGCACGTGCTTCGAGCAACGTGGCCTTAGAGGGGTGCCTGTGTGCTTCTTTGAAGGTGCACAGGTTGCACGTGTTTCATGCTTTGTGTCATTTACTTGGGCGGAAGTGAGCTGCCTGCGTGCGTGGCCCGTCATGTCTGACGTGTACACTGGAGAGAAGTCCGCCGTCTGTGATTTCCTGCTACGTCTGTCTGCTGGCCCCATGGTGCAGTCAGGGCTGTTAGAGGATTGTCTGCCAGCCTGCCTCTCTCTCTCTCTCTCTCTCTCTCTCTCTCTCTCTCTCTCCCTCTCTGACACACACACACACATACTTTCATGCACACACACACACACACGCACGCACGCACGCACGCACGCACACACACACACACACACACACGCGCGCGCGCGCACGCGCGAGCACTTGCACACACACACACACACACACACACACACACACACACACCGACACGCACGCACGCACGCGCGTGCGTATTCTGTCTCAGTCTCTCGTTCACTTTTGCTTTATCTGCCTTTCATAGGAAAAAAATTACGTATCCATCTGTCTCACTTTGTCTCTTTCCTGTTTCTCTTTGTTTGTCCCACCCCTACCCGAGCCCAGTGTCCCTCTTCTTCCTCCCCCTCCCTCCCTTCCTCTCTCTCTCTCTCTCTCTCTCTCTCTCTCTCTCATATCAGAAAGGGACCAGAGGTTTCTCATCGGTGCTGGGTTGCAATGGTGTTACAAGGAAGCAGTCTGTGCTTTGATACATCTGACTTTGTGCGATGATGTTGACCTTCACAAATGATGATGACAACAATAGTAATAACGATTACAACGACGACGACTACGATGACGACAATGATGATGATAATGATAATGATGATGATGATGATGATAATGATGATGATGATGATGATGATGACTATGATGATGATGATGATGATGATGATGATGATGATGATGATGATGATGATGATGCTGATGACGATGATGATGATGTTGATGATGATGATGACTATGACGATGATGATAATGACGATGATGATGACGATGACGATGATGACGACGATGATGATGTTGATGATGATGATGACTATGACGATGATGATGATGATGGCGATGATGATGATGACGATGATGACGACGATGATGATGTTGATGACGATGATGACTATGACGATGATGATGATGATGATGATGATGATGATGACGATGATGATGATGATGACGATGATTTGAATCTATGAGAGTACATTGCGCCTACGTTGCTGGGCCTGTGTCCTTCCTATTTTCTGGGACAAGTGATATTGGAGACACTGTTGTGAGCCTATGCCAACCGTGCCGCAACTTTTCCCTCGTTTTATTTGATTTTGACAGTTGTTGTTGCTTTTTCAATGTACTTTTTTTTAAATTAAGATGTTGAATTAATATTCGCTAGTGATTGTAATGTATGCATACACATCTTCCGTACAGCACCTCATAAATTTTTGTAAACAGGTTAGCTGCCTGGAACCCCTTTCCCTTGCTGGTTCCAATCCAGTTTCTGACACCTCCGTAACTTGTGAAGGTTAACGAAGCATGGACAGAGAGAGCTAGGTGTTTTCTGGTGGAGTGGGCTGAGCAAATCATGTATATGTCTTTGTGCTCATCAATCTGAAGAACATAGAAAATGACTGTTCTGTTACTTTACTTTCTTGTCTTCTGTGTGGGTGAATAATGTCAGTGCTTCATCAACCATATGCAGGATTTTTTGTTTGTTTGTTTATGGTGCATGCAATGGCTGAGTATCATTAGAAAGGATTTCCTTTCTGACTTTAGAGCTCGAAGATAAAAGACCCTACCGTTACACCAGCTGCTCTGAGAGAGCAAACCCCAGTGAAATGTTACACTAGTTTCTCGGATAATCATCTCAACAAACCTAATGAAATGTTACTCCAGTTCTTCTGATAATCATAGTCTCAATCAAACTCAGAATGAGACTTGCACAGACTTGACCGATTTCTCCACAATTACAAGGCAAACTAGTCCAACCTCATCTCTGCTGACTGTAAATCAATCAAAAGAGAAAAAAGCACTTAATGTTGATTGATCACGGCTGGTACAGATGACTATGCGATTGATTACTTTTTAGATTTGGCGACTTTATTTGCGAAGATTTTCCCTTATATCCGCAGCTGTACAAACTAGTAAAAAAAAAAAAAAAGCCAGATTTAAAGCATTATTAAGTGAACTGAAGAATAGGTATGTTTTAGATAAAGATGTACACTCAATGTAATGTGGATTCATGATTTTGTTAGAATGCTGCAATCACATTCGAACCGTTGCCAAAATAAATGTCTGAGCATTGATTTGAAGTAGAAGCAGCGAACAAGTGATCTTTGATTGTGTGTTAATTTTTTCAATGGTTAAAAACATTAAAATCAGAATGAGGCTTACTTTTTTACTTTTTATGATATATAACCTAGAATGAGGTTTCAGTGGTATGCAACTATTCTGATAATTTTTCTCTTACAAAGATATGAAAATGATTGTTGCCAGTTTCCTCTGTTTTGTTGGTTTACAGTCAATTATTCAAATTTCCTTCAGCATATCATGTCACGTAATGATGTTCATATGACATACATATGACTCTAAACATAGTGATTTACATTGTATAATATGTCAAATGATTACATGAAAACAGAACTTTACATGAACGAAAAGAAATCCGAAAAAAAAAAAAACAAACCAAAACAGAAAGAAAACGGCTTCAATTCAGCACAGAACTGATGCCCATCGACAAACTATCCCAATACTCAGATAGGTCATACCATACATTGTACACCACTTCTCCATAATGACAGACTCCCTTTTTGTGAAGTGATCGACTGGCAAAAGACTACAACTGGTTTGGGAATTCATCAATTCTGGGAAAATCCGCAGCACGAAAAAGACCTGACAGTACCATCCATCACCTGATGAAGTCTATGCAAGCAGAAGTTTCCACTCCGCCCAATTCGTATTGACGACCATCCTCACCCCTGCAACAGCTGAGTTTTCTCCCTGTCTGTAGGTCAGTGTGTCTGTCTACAAGATTCTACAAAGATCACGCAAACCGAAACTTACAAATGATGGAAGCTTGAAAAGATGGAATGCGGCCCCCTTGAAATGCCAATTGAACTCTTGGTGCACACCAGGATCAAAGGATCAGATCCAGAACACGTCGACCTTGGCAGAGGTCTGAGGTCTCCCTAGCTCCCTTGTTGTTCACTGAGTTATTCGGTTTGTCCCGTCATCCACCCAGCCCGCGCTGTGGCATCACTCCCATGCTGCTCCTGGTTTGCCCCTACACGCCACATCCAGAACTGCTCTGCTGCAGTCCCAGCATCAGCTGTGCACATGGCGTTATTGACGTCAGATCATCATGAGGCCACTCACCAGAGGAGACACTGCACCGCCAGTAAGTCAATTCACTGGCGCTCAGTGGCGTCACTTCGTTGAGTCATTTCTACTTGAGTCATTTCTACTTGCTGAGTCATTTCTACTTGTTGAGTCATTTCTACTTGCTGAGTCATTTCTACTTGCTGAGTCATTTCTACTTCCTGAGTCATTTCTACTATACTACATATTCATATTACCCCGCCAAAAGCAAGAACACAATCTGTACCATTGACGTTGGTGAAGATTTGTTTGTATGGACAAGACTTCCTTCCATTTACGTACTGATTATGTCTACTGGATGTGATTCATTCTCAGCAGAAGAGTAAACATAAAGAATTATCTTACTAGACTTACAGCTAAGAACGCCGCATACCGATAGATCACGCACGATGTAATTAAGTAAAACGGCTCGTGTCTTGTAACTCTTGGTACATCAAGCAAGTAAAAGGTATTAAAGCGGGAAGGTATCTTTACAACCACTGTAAAAACGCATAGGAAATCTTGCATTCTCGCTGAAATAAAACAAAAGGAATGCTGATTCTGAGGTAAATTCGGTACAGCTGCATCAACCTCAGACGTGACGTATGTAACATAGATGCATCATGTCGGATATAAGGTTAACACACTCGACGCAGAACAATCGGAAGAGAAGTCTAATACGCAAGTGAAATAGGCTGTCAAACTTCGCCAGCCGAAAAGAGGTCAGAACGCTTTCCATCATGCTGCGAACAGACCTCTCCCCTTCCTGCCCCCAGCCTCCCTCTTCTTCCTATCTCCTCTCCTTCTCCATGTCTCTCCACTCACAGAGGTGGAGGAAGGAGGAGAAGGGAGTGGAGAGCGCTTGGTGAGGGGTGGGGTAAACCGGAGTGAGAATGCATAAGAGGTATCTAACCAGGAAACGGGGGAACTTCACTCAGAGTGGGGCAGGGCAGGGGGGCTGTGGTTTCATACAACCCAGTGCAGATGGACTGATTAACAACGTGTGTGTGTGTGTGTGTGTGTGTGTGTGTGTGTGTGTGTGTGTGTGTGTGTGTGGCATGTGGTGTGGGGGTAGAGAGAGAGAGACAGAGAGAGTGCGTGTATGTGTGTGTGCAAGTGTGTGTGTGTGTGTGGGGGGGGGGGGGGGGAGGCACAGAGAGAGAATGAATGTACACCTATGTGTGTGTGTGTGTGTGTGTGTGTGTGTGTGTGTGTGTGTGTGTGTGTGTGTGTGTGCGTGCGTTTTGTGCATGCTTGTGTGTGTGTGTGTGTGAGAGAGAGAGTACATGCTTGTGTGTGTGTGTGTGTGTGTGTGTGTGTGTGTGTGTGTGTGTGTGTGTGTGTGTGTGTGTGTGTGTGTGTGTGTGTGATCCATTGTCAGAGTCCTTTGATTACACTTTTCTTTTTGCTTTTAATCAAAATAATATACCAAAAATGAAAAAGGGGCACCTTACTGGAGATTTTAGTTGGAAATGTACCTTCCATGAACAAAAAAAAACCCACAAAAGCATCGACGTCATTTCATTCCAAAAAAAACTTGCTATTGCATTGTGAATTAATGACATGCATGCCCAAAAAGGCAAAACTGCTTCTCTTCTTCTGATGAATACTCCATGCTTTCGGTATCAGAAAGAGGCCTAAACTGAGACACTGATGATGTCAGCTAGGGTTCCAATGTGCGCTTTCACTCTATTTTAAACAAGGCAGTGACATCACCTTCCATGACGCTGTCTAATCCTTTCTATGTGGTCTCTCCGTTCAAAATCGCCTCTGTGAAATAGGCCAGAACTGCCCCCTATCGGTGACCTTGTTATTAGCAAAACCTGATTTTATGCTGCTAACCCAGCCCGTCAGTTTCAGGTCTGTAGTGAGAAGACAGCCGCTGTTGCTGTGACCATCCTTCAATGGATCAAGTGAAGAGAAGTGGAAGATGTCCTTAAATCTCCCAAAGAGACACCACTGACCGTATCCTATTTCACCGAGGATCAGGCACTAAATGATGACCTTCATGGTGACATAACACGGTGGAAAAACATTCCAAGGAAAACGGTAATGATTCACTTTCTTGTATCTCTGCATACCAGTTTTATCACATCGTCAGTCCTGCGGCATCTACTCTTATGTACATTATAGAACTTTTCGGCTGTTTTGATGTCCTCGTGTCTGGTCACAATGTTCATCCAATACCCCTCCAAAGCTGATCAGAGAGACGTTGAAGTCAGCTCAGTATTCTAAGCTAATCTGTATCATGCAACCTCTCACAACCTCTTTAACGATTCATCCAACACAAGTTCTAAAAGGAATTTACCCTGAAAGAATTCCAAACTTTTTTTTCATTCCATCCAAATGAACAGTTACTCTTGTTTCGAAAAGATAATAAACTGCTGTACAAATGATATCCGGGTCTACACGTCTTAAACGTCATTCTCCAGAACACGTGACACAAATCAAAAACGTCCATTTGATGGGCGTTTTGTCATCCCTCCTCCACCCTTTCCCACTGTGCTCCACCATTTCTGCATCCAGTGGATGCTGTTGGGTTCATGGGCAGGCTGGACGGGGGAAAGTGTTCTACGTGATGTGCCAAAGCATTGTTAACTTTAGGGCTGAATCAAGCTGAGCATGGGAACTTCTTCTGCGCACGCAGGCTGATACTCCCGCGGACACGCCCTGTATAGGCAGACAAGTGTTAATCTCATCTACCCAACAAACGGAGTGAAGTGTTGTGTGCATGACCGTTTTTTCTTTTTATCCCGCCATTAAGGCAGCCATACTCCATCTTCGGGAAGGTGCAGGGTATGTGTAACGTGTCATCCCTACCAACGGTCAAACTGGCTCTCTCTTCCGAAAGTTGGTAATGGGATTTTTTTTACGTGTGTGCAAGATGTTATGCGTGCGTTCACACACGGAACCTCGCTTGATAGTCTCATTCGAAGGACTGTATGGGAAATGGAGTCAGAACTAATGTTAACTCCGAGGGGAAAATCCCTCTGTACCGAAACGGGCCGGTCGGAGATTCGAACCCAACCCATGGATTACGAGTCCCGGCGCTCTACTAACTGAGCTATTCCGCCCCCTATGCATGGAAACGATTTTGTTTGGAACTGGACTGTAAGATGACATTACAGGGAAATCGGACTTCCCACTTCCATCACATGCAATAGTCACACACACACACACACACACACACACACACACACACACACACACACACACACACACCCGTTCTCTGAAGTTATACCCACAATTCGATTAGTAGGTCTATCTCAGTAAACAAGACCACTTTCCAGAAGAAAAAAAAACGTTCCAGGATCTTTAAAACGCTTCCGGAAACCTGGGAGACAGTACCACCCCAGAGACAGCGCTCCTTCGTCATCAGCACGCGCACAGGGGACATCACTGGCTCCATGCTGTCCATGAGGTGACGCTATCGAATGGATCAACTTGATAAATCGTCTCCCCTAACACCACTGAGAGAGAGAGAGAGAGAGAGAGAGAGAGAGAGAGAGAGAGAGAGAGAGAGAGAGAGAGAGAGAGAGAGAGAGAGAGAGAGAGAGAGAAAATAACAATGACAGCGACAGTGAGAAAAGAATGATTCGTGATTTTACAGCAACAGAAATATTGGTTTTGACCATTTTTATACCTACCGTTACTATTCTATTATATAAGCATCAAAACATGGTTACATGCTTAGACAGAGGCTCCATCAAACAGCACATCATCATCTACAACAACAACAACAACACCATCAACAACAACAACGACAACAACAAAGCAACCACTGATATTAACAGTGAAATAGACAAATAAAAATGAAACACTTAAAAAAAAAAAAGGCACGCAAAAAGTAAAAGCATTAATGACTAAACAGCTATAAAATAGCATATATGGATGTATCACAAATTGAACTGGCTTTTGAAAATTAGACAGGAAGTAATGAACACTACAGAATTCAAAGTAACAACAATAAGCATATTACATAGCACTCACATAATGCTTTCCAGTGTAAGTGAATAAAACGAGGAAAACATAAAAAAAAAAAGAGGAAATTCCACTGGACTCTCTCTCTCTCTCTCTCTCTCTCTCTCTCTCTCTCTCTCGCACACACACACACACACACACACACACACACACACACACACACACACACACACACACACACACACACAGCTCAACAACAGACACAGCAGTGCACAAATTGACTCAGTGGCATTGCTTCATGCCCAGTTATAAAGTATCACACATTTCAATGTGTACTTTATTCGAAACTGTATGATTACGTCTTATCAGACGCACAGACACACAGGCACACGACAGAAAAGGCAGAGACAGAAAGACAGAAACCGACACAGAGACAGAGAGAGCTCTAAAAGCCTTTTCTATGGCGGACTGAAGCAAAACGGAGGGCGGGTGGTGGTGGGGGGGGGGGGGGGGGGGGGGACTTCTCTTTAACACTCCCGTCAGCCAGGGTCAGCAGCACCTAGCCCTGCTTCCCCCGGGATGCGTGTAGCACGTGTGGCTGGAGGCCTGGAGACATTCACGATGCTGGCTACCTGCTTCCCCAGCTGGTGTTAACACACATTGTTAGTTAACAGACATTGTTAGTTAACAGACATTGTTCGGGAGACATTCACGATGCTGGCTTCCTACTTCACCAGTTGTTAACAGACATTGTTCGGGAGACAGACATTAATAGGGAGAGAGACCTAATGCTGGCTGCCTACTAAACCGGCTGTTGTTAACACATTGTTAGTGAACAGACATTGTTAGGGAGAGAGTCCTACTGCTGGCTGTCTACTTCACCAGCTGTTGTTAACAGACAGTGCTATAAACAGACATGCGTGTGTGTGTGCAAGTTTCCCTCTTCCTCCCCCTCTCATTTTATATCTGTCTGTCTATCTATCTACACGTGAATTATCTGCGTATGAATCTATCTATCCATCTGTGTGTGTGTGTGTGTGTGTGTGTGTGTGTGTGTGTGTGTGTGTGTGTGTGTGTCTGAGTGCATGTCTGTGTGTGAGCGTGTTTGTGCATGTATCTGTGTGTGTGTGTGTGTGTGTGTGTGTGTGTGTGTGTGTGTGTGTGTGCATGTATTTTGTGTATATGTGTGTGTGTGTGTTTGAGTGTGTGTATGTGTGTGTGTGTGTGTGTGTGTGTGTGTGTGTGTGTGAACGCACGCGCGCGTACGCTCCTGTTTTTGTCACGAGCATTCATCGCTTGTTGAGCATCCAAAGACCTTGAAGTTGACTTAAAAGCCACATGAGCAAAACTGTGAAACATGTAGCAAATCGTCAACTACAATTACCTGTGTTAAAGATCAGAGACATCAGCCGACACGTCATAGTGTTTCTGTCACGGACTTCTGGCTGGGAAGGTGTGGGTTCAGTAGCTATCAGATCTACTTCTGTGTGGGATTTCTCTGCCCGAACAGGTTCCCGTCAGATCTACTTCTTTGTGGGATTTCTCTGCCAGAACAGGTTCCCGTCAGATCTACTTCTGTGTGGGATTTCTCTGCCCGAACAGGTTCCCGTCAGAACTACTTCTTTGTGGGATTTCTCTGCCAGACAGGTGCCCGTCAGATCTACTTTCTGTGTGGGATTTCTCTGCCCGAACAGGTTCCCGTCAGATCTACTTCTTTGTGGGATTTCTCTGCCCGAAGAGTGCCCGTCAGATCTACTTCTGTGTGGGATTTCTCTGCCCGAAGAGGTTCCCGTCAGATCTACTTCTGTGTGGGATTTCTCTGCCCGAACAGGTTCCCGTCAGAACTACTTCTTTGTGGGATTTCTCTCTGCCCGAACAGGTGCCCGTCAGATCTAATTCTTTATGGGATTTCTCTGCCCGAACAGGTTCCCGTCAGATCTGTTTCTTCGTGAGGTTTCTCTGCCCGGACAGGTACCTGTCCAGAACTGGGTTTGCTATGGGCTCAGCTGGGGAGACCGAGGCGATACAGTCGAGTTCACCCACTTAATGAATGTGTCTCTGAGAGTGCTGCTCAAATGGTCTGACCTGCACGGCAAATGTCCGAATGTGTCTTGGACCTGGCTGGCACCGGGATATACCATGAAAGTAAGTAGTGAGTAAGTACGTTGCTGATACAAAATCACAACCTTGCCGGGAATATCGCTCTGTGTACAGCAAGTAGTTCTCGCTGCCTACTTTACTCACGAAGCCGAGACAGACAAAAAAAGCAAATGACAACGGAGCAGACGTGATGCAGGACGCTTGTTTGAGGATATTTAGTGCGTCCCTAGACGCGCTCGTTTTACTTTAAATGCGTCCGGGACCCTCTCTGATAATTTTGATGCGTTTTTACTGCTTGTAATACGCGCAGGACACAGGTGTGCGCTGAGTGAGGAGGGGGGGGGGTCCTGCAAGGTGTGTGTGTTTTTTTTTTTTTTTTTTTTTTTTTTTTTTGCAGTTTTACTTAGCCTGATACAAAATTGATTCCATGCAGACATACTTTTGGTCGACTCCCAGGTTGCATAAATCTCAATAATCAATTTCATCAAAGACCTATTCCGAAAAACATCAGGGAAGATAACGCCTGTCTTTCCATTGCAAACAGTTATCTTAGTTATTATTTCTCTGTTCGTGCGCAAGCCGATAGACCTGGAGAATCAAACGTTTTATTTGAAGCATGCGCCAGGGTAACAATCGGGATATCGACTGTCTGCATCATAGACTCACCGCTTTGTGTTTCGCTGACTGGTGGGACAACGTTGCTTTAGGCGTGCCCACCAGCGGCATCTGTCCCATGAAAACGGCGGGGTTACTCTCGCTGAATGACAGCTCTGGCACAGATTACCTCCCATCCGAATCCACACAGACTGACTTGCTGCATTCATCTGATCCAAGAATTTTTTTACGTATTTCTGCATCAGACGACTATAACCCTGTACCAGTTGAAATGAGCAAAACAGATCACCTGTCTGGATTCCATTTTTCACACCTGATCCTTGGGTAATGACAAGAACTCAACGTCATCCCCCAAACAAACTGCCATCGCTTGAGCCTTCTACATCAGCTGTCAAATAACATTAAAGCAACCCATGCAAATAATCGACACTTGTATCCCTTGATTCTGTTAAAAATGCTTTTGCTATCTTTTGATCCTTGTATGATGACAAACGTTTGCCA
>JADBJO010006888.1:112500-120000 GCA_016801955.1 Conus betulinus
ACAAAATGTCCCTTCACAGCAGAAGGCAGAGACAATATGTCACGCCACAAAATGTCCCTTCACAGCAGAAGGCAGAGACAATGTGTCACGCCACAAAATGTCCCTTCACAGCAGAAGGCAGAGACAATGTGTCACGCCACAAAATGTCCCTTCACAGCAGAAGGCAGAGACAATGTGTCACGCCCACAAATGTCCCTTCACAGCGGAAGGCAGAGACAATATGTCGTGCTTGACTGGCACACCACACTGTTCGTCATGAACTTTGACCAGCCTGTGCCTTTTTGTGTCCTTCTTTCTAAAGCCATGCATCTTGTGTCCCCAACAGGCTGAAACCAAAAGATTCCCATAGCCTCCCCCTTCCTCCTAAGATTTAGAATTTGGAGCGGATTTTTGTTGTTATTGTTGTTGTTGTTCCTTTCTTTTTTGTGGTCCACAAGTATCTTGTTGATTGTGCGTCACCACAGAGTTAGATGATGATTTGTGGTCCAGCCGCCCACACAGGTCCATTTCAGGGAGAGGGGGGGGAGGGGGAGAGAAAACTGTCCTTAAAAAAAGACAGCAAAGATAACATCGAGAAAATACGCATAAATCAATAACGTCGCAACGGAACCAGAAAAATTCCCAACGGATGGAAATTACTGACTGCAATGACAAAAATTTCATCCTCTGACTTTTCTGCCATTTCTCTATAGTTTGGTGACATGACAGCTCAACCATTGCGTCCTGTATATAGAGAAACTCAGGTCCTGCTGATGGTGCCAGCCACTTTCGCTTGGTTCATTACCCACAGCTTACGACAGTGAGTCGAAAAAAAAATTATTTCAACACAACAAAAGTACATTAAAATGGCATGTCAACAAATGGCACAAGTAGAATGGACGGCAAACGTTTTTATTCCAGTTTTTTAAGACTCTCACCACCTAGATTCTTTCATCGCAATCCCTCCTTCTCCCACCTTGCAATACGGCTCAATCCACGACCACCACCACCGCTGCCGCCACCATCACCACCACCACCACAAAAAAAGCATCATATCATACACTGTAACAAGAGGGGGAAAAAGACAGTGAAATCTTTCAGAACGAAAGAAGTGGACAGGACCACACATGCAGATAAACAGTGGATGGCAGTAAAGAACGAGAAAAAAAAAGCTTTGAAATCTTTCAGAACGGAAGAAGATGACGGTTCCACACATGCAGATAAACATTGGGTGACAGTAAAGAAAGAGAAAAAAAAAAGAAGAGGCAGAGTTAGGAGTGACAGAAAAAAGAAGATGACAGACACATAATTTCCACAACACAGGGATGCGCTGGCATTGAAAGCCACGCCAACCGGCACCCTAACTGGATATTTCTTTTTGTTTTAAGTGTGAAGAAATCCACAGCAAGACAGAACAGGACCAGAAAGGCAAAAGGATTGTGGACAATAGTTCAGAAATAGAGGAGAGGGGAAGCAGAGTCATTGAGGATGAACGAAAACCAAATCCCTGGCATAGAAGAGCGGCATCGCTCATTGACTCAGCTTAGAAGTCCAAAGGCTTAGATGTTTACCAAACTGCTTCAAAAGTCATTAGAAGGTTTGAGAGGGCGCATCTTAAACAACCAGACTCGCCTATCTTTATTCTGGTTTGGTAATGTGTCTCGTATCAATTTTAGGTATTTCAGAGTCAACAGTAGATGGTAGCATACCATACCATACCATACCATACCATACCATACCATACCACCATACCATACCACACCACACCATACCATAGCACACCACACCACACCATACCATACCATACCATACCATACCATACCATACCATACCATATCATACTATAGCATACCATACCATACCATACCACACCACACCATACCACACCATACCACACCATACCACACTATACCATACGATACCACGCCATACCACACCAAACCACACTATACCATGCCATACCACACCACCCCATACCACCCCATACCACACCAAACCACACAATACCATGCCATACCACACCCAAACCACTATATACCATGCCATACCATACTAAACCGCGCCACGCTACGCCATACCATACCATACCATACTGTGCCATACCATGCCATGCCATATCATGCCACACCATACCATACCATTCCACACCATAACTAACCATGCTGTGCCATACCATACCATATCATACTGTATACCATAGCGTACCATACCATACCGTGCAATTTTTTTTTTTACTCAAAATATTTTTACTCACCCATTAATCTATTCACTAAAATAGATGATCAAAGAGCTAGCAGGAACAGCCTGCTGCCAAATATGAAACCTCAAAGCCAAGGTTTGTACTGATGTGCAGTGACGCGTTTCAAACACAACAGAACAGCACTGGGGATGTCACCGTCTTTTCACAATGATCAAGAGCACAATCTGAAATCAACTGGCAAGAACAGATTCTAACGTCCAAACATGCCATGGCAAAAAAAAAATACACAAAGAAGTGCTTTCTTTGTCCGAGGTATGAGCGTGAGTCTCATTGGGAGCTGAGTTCTCTTTGGTAGGGGAAAAGGGGTGGATGGGGCGGGGCTGGGTGCACGTGTGTTGCGTGGAAGTGGAGGAAATTTCACTCGACGCCATCTAGGTTAACTCATAGAAGGTAATAACAGCTTGCTACGGAGACAGCGCTTAACAATATGCGTATACCCCTGACTCTGTCATCCAATTATTGCAGGAAAGCTAACAGAGTTAGACGAATCATGTAGCATCTCTCTCTCTCTCTCTCTCTCTCTCTCTCTCTCTCTATATATATATATATATATATATATATATATATATATATATATACATATATATGTCACAGCCCAGACTGGAATCTGGTCCAATCCGGAATCGGTCTAGTCTAAACTAGAATCCCAATATGGCCTAGGCCGCATTAAGAGTCTAGTTTGGACTAAACTTTTACCAGTCCAAACTAGAATCTCAATATGGCCTAGTCCATATTAACATTCCAATTTGGTCTAACAAAAGTCTAGTCCAAACTGGAATCTTAATACGGCCTAGGCCGTATTGAAATTCTACTTTGGACTAACCGCTGGTCCAAACTGGAATTTAGTCCAAAATGGAATTCACACACACACACACACACACACACACACACACACACACACACACACATTTTTTGAGTATTTTTTTTTTTACTTTTGGTTGTTTTGAAAATACTGCATTTAACTCTGCTTGGTAACACAAGTATGAACAGATTCAGTTTTCTGAGTGAGCAGGTGGCACAGTCGGTTGTGTCGCTGACACCTGACTCAGAGCACTGAAATCAGTTCAACGTTCTTTGTCCCTGTAAGTATTGGACCGAGTTGTGTTCTGCCGGTCTGGTGAGCAGCATACAAAGCAACACAGCCGCAACACCCATCAGTCACTCAGTCCGTTTAAAACAGTTTGGCTGCCAGTGGTGACGATGGATTCTGTCCAAAAAGAACGATTTTATGAAGAGATCGACAAAAATTATCCGAATACTAGTTCAACGGAAACGGGACACATTTTGCGTTTTCCCAGAAAAATATCACTAGATTGTGTCTGCACTGAAACTTGAGAAGCTTGCCAAATGTGTCGATGGGCCCAAGTTTAAATACTGGGCACAAAAAAACTACAAGCTCGAAGTTGTTGGAAATCGGGACATTGTGTTCTGCAAAAGTAAGAACTGTCCTCTGGTGACAAGAGAGAGGAACACAATTTTGCGGTGCCATGAACGCGTCGGACCTGCAGCCGTGATAAAACATGGGCCGAAGTCAGTGGAAACTACGCTGGAATAACGCGTCGAGCTGTACACGTGTTCTTTAAGACGTGTGTGAGCTGTGGCCAGCGACAAGTTGTGAAGCCTTTGCCATCAGGGAAACCAATGATGAAATTTGACATTTCTGCACCGTGTGCAAAATGATAAGATCGACTTTCGTAGTCGTCCGGACCAGGATTTCAAGTGGATATTGCACTGCAGAGACTGCTTTTACAACTTCAGTTGGGGTTATCCCCTCGTTTCCAAGTCAGCAGCAGAAGTTGCAAGACATCTGCTGGAACAGTTTTCAATCGTTGGACCACCCCGAATTCTACAGAGCGACAACGGCCACGAGTTTACCGCAAGCGTTATCAAGGAGGTTTGTGAACTCTGGCCTGGCACTGTCATCATCATCCAAGGACGCCCAAGACATCCGGAAAGTCAGGGTAAGTAAGATCAGCGTGCTCTCTCTCTCTCTCTCTCTCTCTCTCTCTCTCTCTCTCTCTCTCTCTCTGTCTCTCTGTCTCATCCGATGTGCGAAGACTACTAGAATCTAAATATGGCCTAGGCCGTATTAAGATTCTAGTTGGGACTAGTGCGATCCGGAATCGGTCTAGTCCAAACTAGAATCTTTATACGGCATAGGCCATATCAAAATTCCAGTTTGGACTAGACCGATTCCGGATTGGACTGGATTCCAGTCTGGACTGTGACATATATCTATATATATATATATAGAGAGAGAGAGAGAGAGAGAGAGAGAGAGAGAGAGAGAGAGAGAGAAGAGAGACAGACAGACAGAGAGACAGATCCATAGGCTATGTGACATTCCTTTATAAGAAGGACAGAAATGCACACAAAAAAGACGAAGAACGAAGTTTAAACATTCTAGTTTCTGATTTAGTTTCTTTTCCTGTTTCAAATCCACTTAACCTTCAACACAAACCAGAAACATGTTGTAAAGGGCAAAGGTAGAAAGGGAAGTCCTTTCCTGAATCTGTACAGCCATCAGTTTGGTCCCCATGCACACGCAAAAAAAAGACATCACCTTACCATCTGACCAGTGGATATAACCCATGGCATTCCGCCTCTTCACGTATCACCCTTCAAGCTGGCCCAGTGGACAACATACACATGCATATGTTCATGAACACACACGCATGCACACTCAACTACAGTCGTAACGCCGACCATGACAATGAGTTTATCCTAGGCCTTAATAGCGCGTTCGGTTACTGCGTTCGTCTGGCGTCTTTGAGACCATGAGATCATTGGTTTTCTTACTTGTTTATTTTTTGATTTGTTTAAGAATTCATTTCGCTATAACCCCGGCATAGCGTGCTGTTATCACTCAGCGGATACGGTTAGCATATACGCGCAAGTCTGCATGCAGCAGTAGCTCCTAAATGAAGCTTAAAACTGAAAGTGCACGTGTCGGGTGCGTGTCCAAATGTTTATATTTTGTTGTTTCTTTCATTGCTTCATCTTAGTCAAGATGGCTGAGACCGGAGATGATTAAATATCGAAACACACACACGCGCACACACACACACACACACACACACACACACACACACACACACACACACACACACACACACACTGAAAGAGAGAGATTGTGTGTGTGTGGTGTGTGTGTGTGTGTGTGTGTGTGTGTGTGTGTGTGTGTGTGTGTGTGTGTGTGTGTGTGTGTGTGTGTGTGTGTGTGTGTGTGTGTGTGTGTGTGTGTGTGTGTACGTGAAACATAAGACTGTAGTTATTGCCCCTGGTTTTAAAGTGCGGCCACTCAGGGTGTTGCTGCTCTCTTTCTTCCGTGAACATAAACTTTCCTAAATTGGCAAAACATTTTCAGTTTCTTTACTTCACCAGCACACTCTTTTGGGCGGAAGTGTACACAAGCTAATTCCTTGGAAATCGCATTAATCATGATTAACTCGCCACACGATCTCCCCGGAATCAAACCAGCAAACAAACATATAAACAAAAAAAAAACACAACAACAAAAAATCCAGAAAAACAAACCAGCCCTTTCCACCTCCTCTCTGGCAAATAGATGAGGAAGTGAAATTTGATTCAGTGATTTCAACTTCTTTTTGGCAGACTGGTTTTTAAACGGAATAAATCAAGAGTTGAGTGTGTGAGACAGGATTAAAATTCTACAGGGGCCTGTAATTCAATTTTTACAGTGTTGGCCAGCGGAGCTAGCGATTGTGAGTTCGAACCACTCAGAGAGTTTGGGCTTCAAACCTCTCTCTGTCCACCCAGCGGTAAATGGCTACCTGATTCAGACCAGGGGAAGTGAAATGCGGCGGAAGGATATGGATGATCTTTGTCTTCCATCATGCAGTGTCCCAGACACGGTGACCCTCTAACGGTCCAGTTCTCGTTCGGCCGTTAGCTATGGGATTTTGTTTCTATTACAGCTCTCGGGAGCGTGGGTAAGGAAGGAGCGTAGACTGTGATTTTGAAGTCTCTTTGCCCGACTATAATGAAAGATAAAGTCTGCGACAATAGAAGAGAAACTGAAATGCTTCTTTGTTCTTTATGTTCATAGCCCTGTCGACCACACAGCTTCTCTGAGGGCTGTCACCGCTGAGACTAAAGGCACCCTGTCCTATCAGCAACCAGGAAACAAACAAACAAACACGTGTACAAGTACGTGAAATTCATAATCATTGATCAACGTATTTCCTTACAGCTTATAAAACTAGGCGGGGCTGAGGACGCCAGGCATTCTTGATTTTTTTTCGCCCTTAATTTCATCAACAAATAACAAGAAAAGAAAAGACTGAAATGGAAAAATACACAGACTTTGCTGGCAGACATACAATGCAGAAGTCACAGCTCAGAGTCCAGCTGTGGCAGCGTGTAGTTTGGTTTCTACCTGGTGGCTAAATTGCAACAAAACATCTGACATGCTCTGGATTCCACAGAAGGAAACAAAAGTGAAGATTTGTCAGAAGACGGGCAGATCAGCGGGCCACAGCGACAGAAAGAGAGTGGACAAGAGTGAAGGAGCATGGACAAAAACAAGAAACATTGACAGGAAAGAGGAAAGCACGAGCACACACTCGTCCATGAAGATCTCATTTATACTGAAACAACCCTCGACATTTCCGCGCGGACAACTGCGATGAAGGTGAATTGAGTGGAGAACGGACAGCCGTGTGCAAAGAAACAGGGGACGTCAGTCTCGGTCGGTTGTATGGGAGGTCAAGTTGACGTGGATGACTCGACAGCAAACAATGGATGGAAAAATACGTGAGACAGTTACATTTGACCATTTCCTTGCGATGACGAGAAACACTCGCGCGGTCCTTCCTTCCAACCCACCCCTTCAGACGATTCTGACACTTCCCTCCTCCTTCTGCAGAGAAACTCTCTCTTTGCTTTGCCATGTTCATCTGGTTCCATTCATATCATGAAAAAAAAAAAAACAACACGTGTGTGCCAAAGGTCCGCACGTCTTCTTCGGTGTTTTTGTGGCCGGTGACTGGGGTGTGAAAAGAGCAACGCTGAAAACGTCCCTGTTCTGCATCACACACCTCAATGGTCAGCCACGGTAGTGAAGCACAGCCACGTTGGACATGTTTGCTGATCTCTTCAACGTTCTTTCTGCACGCGCCAGTTACCAACCATTGTAAGGAAGAAGAGCTATGCTCTAAACGTTTTTTTAAACGTTTTCTGTTCTCTCCAGCGTTCATTATGTACCCCAATCAGTAGTCACAGTCCTGAAGAAGACCTAC
>JADBJO010006889.1:0-2500 GCA_016801955.1 Conus betulinus
ACACACACATACACACCACACACAAACATCACACCCACCACACGACCATTAGTCCTCTGCGGCCGTTGTACGCGACTACAGCAGGATAAGGGAGAGAGAGGGGGGTGCGGGTATAGTGAGACATCAGACATGACACCAGCCAGTAACAGAACTTTACTGCCCCTCTGTATCCAGTGACAGGACACAGTCACAGGGAGAGCTGCGCAGGATCTTCAGCCTCACTCTGTCGTCCCTGCCCCTCTGTATCCAGTGACAGGACACAGTCATAGGGAGAACTGCGCAGGATCTTCAGCCTCACTCTGTCGTCCCTGCCCCTCTGTATCCAGTGACAGGACACAGTCACAGGGAGAGCTGCGCAGGATCTTCAGCTCACTCTGTTGTCCCTGCCCCTCTGAATCTAGTGACAAGACACAGTCACAGGGAGAGCTGCGCAGGATCTTCAGCCTCACTCTGTCGTCCTTGCCCCTCTGAATCCAGTGACAGGACACAGTCACAGGGAGAGCTGCGCAGGATCTTCAGCCTCACTCTGTCGTCCCTGCCCCTCGGTATCCAGTGACAGGACACAGTCATAGGGAAGCTGCGCAGGATCTTCAGCCTCACTCTGTCGTCCCTGCCCCTCTGTATCCAGTGACAGGACACAGTCACAGGGAGAGCTGCGCAGGGATCTTCGGCCTCACTCTGTCGTCCCCGCCCCTCTGTATCCAGTGACAGGACAGTCGTAGGGAGAGCTGCGCAGGATCTTCAGCCTCACTCTGTCGTCCCTGCCCCTCTGTATCCAGTGACAGGACACAGTCACAGGGAGAACTGCGCAGGATCTTCAGCCTCACTCTGTCGTCCCTGCCCCTCTGTATCCAGTGACAGGACACAGTCATAGGAAGAACTGCGCAGGATCTTCAGCCTCACTCTGTTGTCCCTCTGCCCTCTGTATCCAGTGACAGAACACAGTCACAGGGAGAGCTGCGCAGGATCTTCAGCTCACTCTGTTGTCCCTGCCCCTCTGTATCCAGTGACAGGACAGAGTCAAGACGACTGGAGATGAGCTGAGATGCCGTGGGATAGCCAGCAGCGTCCTTCGCGTCTCACTGAGCCCTGTTCACACTCCATCAGATAGCCAGCCCTGTCACACCCCATCAGAGGATAGCCAGCCCTGTTCACACTCCATCAGACGATAGCCAGCCCTGTTCACACTCCATCACAGGATAGCCAGCCCTGTTCACACTCCATCACAGGATAGCCAGCCCTGTTCACACACTCATCAGAAGATAGCCAGCCCTGTTCACACTCCATCAGACGATAGCCAGCCCTGTTCACACTCCATCAGAGGATAGCCAGCCCTGTTCGCACTCCATCAGAGGATAGCCAGTCCTGTTCACACTCCATCAGAGGATAGCCAGCCCTGTTCACACTCCATCAGAAGACAGCCAGCCCTGTTCACACTCCATCAGAGAATAGCCAGCCCTGTTCACACTCCAGAAGAAGATAGCCAGCCCTGTTCACACCCCCATCACAGGATAGCCAGCCCTGCTCACACTCCATCACAGGATAGCCAGCCCTGTTCACACTCCTTCAGAGAATAGCCAGCCCTGCTCACACTCCATCAGAGGATAGCCAGCCATGTTTACTCTCCATCAGAGGATAGCCAGCCCTGTTCACACTCCATCACAGGATAGCCAGCCCTGTTCACACCCCCATCAGAGGATAGCCAGCCCTGTTCACACTCCATCAGACGATAGCCAGCCCTGTTCACACTCCATCACAGGATAGCCAGCCCTGTTCACACTCCATCACAGGATAGCCAGCCCTGTTCACACTCCATCAGAAGATAGCCAGCCCTGTTCACACTCCATCAGACGATAGCCAGCCCTGTTCACACTCCATCAGACGATCCAGAGGGATAGCCAGCCCTGTTCGCACTCCATCAGAGGATAGCCAGTCCTGTTCACACTCCATCAGAGAATAGCCAGCCCTGTTCACACTCCATCAGAAGACAGCCAGCCCTGTTCACACTCCATCAGAAGATAGCCAGCCCTGTTCACACTCCATCAGAGGATAGCCAGCCCTGTTCACACTCCATCACAGGATAGCCAGCCCTGTTCACACTCCATCAGAAAATAGCCAGCCCTGTTCACACTCCAGAAGAAGATAGCCAGCTCTGTTCACACTCCATCAGTAGATAGCCAGCCCTGTTCACACTCCATCAGAGGATAGCCAGCCCTGTTCACACTCCATCAGAGGATAGCCAGCCCTGTTCACACTCCATCAGAGGATAGCCAGCCCTGTTCACACTCCACAACGCTCTGCTGGATCTCCCCACTTACCTGTTGAACCATCTAGTGGATTCTTCCGCGCGGTCTCTGTTAAGAGTTTGCAACTGATGTAATCACGTCCATTTCTTCTTTGGGGCAGAGAGACAGACAGAGAGAGACAGAGAGGGGGAGGGGGGGAGAGCATGGTACGAGAGAGAGAGAGAGAGAGAGAGAGAGAGAGGGGGGGGACAGAA